>WURT03161420.1:0-10711 GCA_009936505.3 Holothuria glaberrima | reverse complement strand
TTAAGATAGCATTTTACCAGTGACTGAAGGAAATGGGATAACATGGCATTATTGGGAATAAAACATATGCATCATCGCAACCTCAATGCATTTTTGCATTCTGGTTAAAATAAACAAATTTATGTAAGCCTTTATGAATTGAATGACTCACCCACTAACCTTACGCATTGTCAGTGAAAGGTAGGTTATTGGCAAATGAAAAGTGACTCACATGTATGTTAGTGTATTTAAACTGTATATTCAATCACTTAAAGTGACCAAGGAGTGAGTCACAGTTTTACTTCAGATGACAGTCACTTTTAAACTGCTTACTCCAGGTGGATAGGTCAGTGCAATAACACTTAACATACTTAATACAAGGATGTATGGATATTGTCAAATATTTTTAGTGACTTACAAGTTTAGTACATACCTGTCAGAAAGCAAACTGTTGTGACTAAAATGTGTGTCACTTTACATCAGATGACAGTCAGAGACCTGACTAAGGCATTCATCAGTGTACACATTTCAAATACATGTGCAATGACTCACCTCTGACTGACCATGCAAGGGGTTAGTGGAGTAAAGTCAATTGATAAGTGCCTTAACACAAAAATGTAATATTTGGGCATGTTTAAAAATATGATATTTGTGCATGCTTTTTACAGTACTAATAGCTCTGATAGTCACAACTCTTAAGGGGAATGGTGTCACTACTTGACTCCTAGGTACTCTGAAATAGAGTTGGGTAATTGGGTTGCCCATCCTAGCCTGCTGTGCAAAGGCCTTAATAGAAATAGAAGTGTTTGAAAAAATTAAGATTTCCATGCTTCTGGAGTAGTCACATTAAGTCAAATGATGAATGGCTCACTATGTCATGTGTACCCTCAAGAATTAAAATAAGTCTTGGTAGACTGGCATCCAAAGTACCCCTAAGCTCATAGAAGTTAGAGCCTAAAGCTCAAGCTCTCTCTGGGCCAGAAATTCTTCAAAGTACATAATAAAGTTAATTCAGTTGCCTCACTAGTGTAAATTTTTCTTCAGATTTACCTTAAATTTCTGTAATTTATGACAAATTTGATTTCCATTGCTATCTGATTGTCCCCTCTTGATGTAAAGTTGAATAAGTGAAAAGTTTTAATCCCATAAATGTCAGCAACATGCAATTTTTGAGGATCCCATTGGTCTCCACTCTAGTGCACTAACATCTTCTTGTGAAAGGTAGGCTAATTGTAAGGTGCATAGGCCCCCCATACTGAACTCTGTTATTTTTACCCTTGACCTTTCTGTGATTGTTTTCAGAGTCCTGAGCTAATTTTGAGATGATTTTCCATGCTTCAGCAGCTTGTAATGTGAATACACAGAATAATTTGGTGTTTTTGAACTTCTGTTAGTACTTGTTCTTGGTAATTGTCCTAACTTTGCAACATTGTCCATATTACTGCAAAACAAGTAATGGTTTCTTTTCTTGGAAAGTTATTGCTGAATGGAATTATTTGAATTGGTGTCCCTTGCAATATTTGCTAAGGGTGTCATTGAAGTTAAGAATACTTTTAATTAGTTAAAGACTAAAAGTAGGAGCAGATGTATTTAACCTTCATTTGAAAATGGTGATATTGAAACCTGAATTGAAGAGGTTTGCTACCTTACTGTATAGGGCCTACTGTTTGTGCACAGTTCTTTACATGCTCATTTTATATTTTTGAAGCAAAGGTACATGTAAATATAAGCAGGGAGTTGCAAATCCCTGGTGTAAGGAAGGCTGCAGTTATTGTATGAACAACTAATCCAAATTAAATATGTTCAAATGTATGTCAATTGATACTACTTTTAATGTTTACTTACACATATTCATAATATCCATTTTGTTATAAAAATTGATCGCTAATTACGTAAGTAAACATATTTCAATTGAAACATATCAATGGCTTCTTTTATAGGGTACGTGTAACTTGACATCGAGTGTTCAAAATCATCTCATTTTGTCCTGTACAGTAAGAAGTCCAGTCGCCTTCCAGTAAGTGGTGCTACAGTTTTACTTATATTACTACATCAATATTTAGTTGCGACATGGTAAAGTGTCTCTAAGATCTGTGAGCACTCTGGTACACAGAATGTCCCTTCTGCCTCAAATTTGAGTAAAATATTGTGAGCCAAATACTGTATACTGTATTCAATCATGTTTGAAGGGTGGTGTGATATGTGAAGTGATTGAGATGGAGATGTTGCTTTCCACAAAGACAGAATTTTCTTATCCATGGATGAACATAATGGAAAAATTTAGCCTACCAAAGGGGAAGGGGGAGGGGGAAGCTTGTTGTTAGTACAGTACAGCAATGCAAGCCTTGAGGCAGAGGGTCACATTATGTGGCTCTCCTTTAGGGGACAAGCTCCTGCCAAGAGCAGATCTCCTTCATTATTTGGTTCTTTTATTTGGCTATTCAGCTTCACTTGGTGGGAATTTGAAGAAAGTAACTTATGCCCTGATACAGGGCAGGAATTAACATTTGTCTTACAGGGGCTCCTTTTAAGCTAATTGTCTGAAAGGTGCTGTTGAAACAGTCTTCCATACACAAACTGTATGGCCAAAATCACCTTGGTGACCCCACTTTTGGGGCTCTTTTGCAAGTTGCAGGGACTGATCGCCCTGAGCCCTCGGCTCATCTCTAGACTGCTCCGATAGGCAGTTATGTTTCAGTGCTAAGCTGTATGAAATGTGGAGGAAGATTATAACATGCATGACCACTGCCTATCTGGTGGTTGACAAATCAACAATTTAGATACACTTTTGCTCCTTTACATTTGACAGGTAAGTTCTGATATTAAAACAATGGACTGTTATTGAATGAAAAATCCAGCTTCCATTGACCTTACTGTCAGTGCTGTGGACAGAATCCAAAGTCTCCCTACCAGAAGGATTCATTTCTCCTTATACCGCTGCCTACATCCACTCAGGCATAGTACTGGACATTCTCTGGAGACTGAATAACTTGTTCAGCAAAGTTGTTTGCACTGTAGTGCTGAGGGGGTGTGGCACTGTAACTTGTGGGTGCTCTGGCTGTCGCTTTCAAGTCTTCTCTGTGTGAGGATTTTGTTCAACATAATTCTCTGGCTATGGTGCAAAGGAAGAAAGTCCTCACCTTTCTCAGCTTTTGGGTAATGGGCTAAGAAAATTGGAATACACTCTTGTCCATGGAATGGGGATGTTAACTGGCATTCCTGGAAACAAACTTGAGAGGGGTTAGTGTGCATTGTCCAGGACAGGAGTAGAAAAGAGAAGATGTTCTAAATATTTATTGGCAGTTACTTGACAGGGTCCTAGATGGGTTTAAGTTGGAATCCCAGACCTGAATTTAAAGTAAACCTAACCTTACTTTTTTGGAGGTAGTTGCCTTGATTATCAAAATTATTGAGAGAAAACCAAAGAGCTATCTTCTGAAATGTTTTTCCTGCTTAGTGCTGCTTCATGTGGAAGATTCTGGCAATACCACTTTAATCGCCAGTCAGAAAGATCCCTCAAGTGTGACCCCTAAGAAGCATGTCCTCAAAATAATTTTTCACTCCTCCTTGGAGGCTCCTGCCCTAATTACATGGCATGTGTGATGCATGGGAGGTATCATGGTTGATCAGATGTCATGTCAGCCGTACACGTACCTGTAGGCCATGTTGAGTTTCTATTACCAATAGTAAACAACAGAATTACAGCTTTCTTTTGACACCAAAATGTGAGTTTGTGACTTCCCTACATGTATTTGAAAAGTATGGTTAAAATGGTCCGATTTTAATGAATTGAAGTAAAAAAAGATTGGCTGTACAATTTCACTGTCACCTTTAGACATGCTGCTACATCTGGTGTGGTGTATCAGTGATATGGTATGCCACAGATGTGTCCTTTGTGCCGCTTAGAACTTAGATGTACACAATGTCTTTTTCTTTTGTAGTCTTTATGCTTCTTTTTAATATGAACTGGTCCTGGGGATACCTCTGACTTGAGGTACTCCACTACAGGAAGTAAAAAAGTTATGATTGCATCTGGGCCCCGTTTCATGATGAGCTGCTAATGATCCAGATTTTGGTTTATGTAGGCTAATTGCGTGGTAAAAGTCAAACATATGATTGGGCGTAACTATGTATGAAAGTGGGCCCTAAATATGTATGTCAATAATAACTTAATTAACTTTTGGATTAGTTTCAACTGCTATGTTGATTTCCGTGGAAAGACTTTTTAGAAAAGCCCTGCAGGCTTTCTCCCACTGCAAGCCAAATCCTGAAACCAGGTTTGCAGGCTGTCTCCAGCTGCAGACAAAAATATGATACAGCTACCAATAGGTGTTGTGACCTTGGAAAAACACAGGATGGAATTAGAAGCCCTGCTATTTGGGTCACATGCCAGAATTTAGTTCATGAAACTAGCAATATAAGCCCACTTCATTTTATATTTGGTAAAAATTTCATCATCACTTTTAACTGTGATTTTTACTCAAGAAGGGAGAGGGTAAATATTTTTGCTCTCCTATGGTGAGGGCGATTGCAGATGCTACGATGGCCCTGGAGCCTGGAGTACATTGTGAACCCTGTTTACAGTAAGATTCCACAGCTAAAAGCTTGAGTTGCGAGTCTATCCTAGTATAACTTGTTACAATACTCACTGACTCAGAGTTAGTAATTAGAAATGTTGTAAAAGTAATTTTATTTAATTTACTCTTACAGTATTTGCAAAATTCTCTTGATTGTGCATTTTCAATGCAAATTCCATCTTTTTTATCTTTTGCTAGGAAAATCAAAATGAGTGCCATGACGTATGGATTAATGAAAGTGAGGGTAGCAGAAGAGCTAACTGTAGCAAACTGTGAAACAGTACATCTTCTTCTCGACTTTAGGCCAGCTGTTGCAGAGCGCACCCGATCTGGCTCAAGTCTTCTTGCAGAATTGGAGTCAAGGGGGATTCTATCACAAGATAATGTTAGTAGACTGGTTGAAATCTTGCAACAAATACCAGCAGTGCCAGCCGCTAATATTGTAGAACGTTATAGGCGGGAAAATCATGTTCGTTGATCGCAGTATTACTAATGTCCAAATTATTGTGCTTCTTAGTTTCCATGGCATACTTTATCTACTTACTGAATGCCTGAAAATGAATAAGCGTCATACTTTTATATTAGAAGTACTGGTCTAAGTTTTTCCTTTGTTAGATATCTATAAAACATTAATTTCTGTCCTGTTCAACAGGTGGGTTATTATTTGTATTACTTCTGTTACCATGGGGTTTTGTATTAGACAAAGACATTGGGCATTATTTCAGGTCACAGCATAAAGTACAATGGAGTACAAACTTGAAAAGGCAAGACTTGAGATACCATGTCTTTGGTTGTTGACCAGATTTATGTCAGCTTGAAATTTTGGGAGGCAAAAAGATTGAAATAAAAAAAATTTTGTTAAGAGTAGGTGTATGGGGTAAAAGACCAACATGCACTGTCTTAAACATTTAACAAGTGACAATTACGTGGTGAAAATTATTTTTCTAAGAATGCTACAGGAGGATGGGAGGGGGTCTAAAGGAAAGAGTATGTTTTGTATGAAATATGAAAATATGCATGACCTCTAATAATGGTTGACAACAGTGTTAATTTTTGAGTCAAAGAGTGCTGTGGCTTTGATTCATTTTAGCCTCTCTTCCAAATGGAAACAGGAGGAAGGGACAGAGGGGGGGGAGTAGTGATAAGGGGGAGTAGTGGTACACAGGTGTTGTCTCGATTGTGTTACAGTCTATATAATGTTAACTTGTGATGGTTGTATCATCTCATGCTAATTGTTGTGAAATATTTTAGTGTTTATACAGGATGGATTGGTTAAAATTTTTTATAGAGTGTAGGGGAGAGGAGGAGGAGGGGGGGTGAAGAAGTGGGTAAGGATGAGGAGGAATGATGTGGATGCCTGTCTCTGAAAGTGTCAATTTAACATATTACATATCTTGGGAATAGTAAAATACATCTTTAGGAGTGACTCTCTGTCAGACTGTTTTGGGGTCATTTTTGTGTTATTTTCCTACTGTACTTCAAGTATCATGCCAGAAGCTGGTGAAATGCAGTTACTTAAATAGGCCTGACATTAGATAGTTTAACTTCTCCCCAAGGGCCGTTAATGAGAAAAGATGTTCTTCAGCTAGTGTAGAAGAAACCGATGGTTTCAGGGCAGCAAAACGTTTTAGTTGGATCATGTGACTTGTTGAGTTTTGACTGCAGAGCATCTCATTGGAAATTAGCCGTCTTCTCTCCTTTTGTCTTTTTGGTATGGCCCAGTGGCAGATCCAGGCACGGGCGCAACAGCCCCCCCCCTCCCCATTGGCCATCATATGTGAAAAAATGTTGAGGCAAAAAAAGAAAACACTTCAAAATGTGTCAAATAAAGCACCATTTTGCATTTCAGCCCTCTCCTAAAAGCAAAAATTTTCCAAAAGGGAGGGGGGAACGCCTCCCTCTTAGACCTCCCCTATTACAGTGTTCCGTCAAACTTTGCACCTCCACTATTGAAAATTCCTTGATACACCACTGTAGCCTATTATATAAAGAGCAGTTTCTATTTGGTCTACACTTGGGGTACACCGTTTGTTGCCCCTACCAGGGAGTGTGTCAGGGAATGTAAAGAGAGGGGAGGAAGGTTAATAAGTTTGACTCGACCCATTTCTTGGATCATCTTCTTTTTGTTAATGTGTGAGTTTAAGTAATTTTTCTCATATTTTGTTTTTGACATGGTCTTTCAGTCTTTTAAATGAGATCTTGAAAATGATGGAAAAAGAGACAGTGGATGTAATAGTGGATGTAATAGGGAAAGTGTGAAAGGCAGTGTATGTGCTTTTCCTTAAATTTAGGAAATTTTGATGGTCTGATTGTTGGAAAACAGAGTATGTAGTTACTCTCTGTGTTAACTTTGAGGAAAATAGCATGCAGGAAGCAATCTTTAAGAGGCACTTTGAGTTGGTTTGTGAAATTCACTAAATTTTTCCAAACCTGTCAAGTTTTCTTCACATACTAATGACAAATGGTCAAACTAAGACAATCCCCATATCTTACATACAAATAAACTTTTCATGAGTGGTTAATTAACAATTCAATTCGGTTTTCAAAAATTTGTGAACAGACACTTTTCACATTAGCATTAATCATAATTGCACATGACCATTTATACATGCAAGGGTCCAAAAATTACAAATTTTCAGTTTTTGCATAAGGGTTGGATGTGAAACTTGACTAGTTATGCTAATTATAAGCATTTTCATGTGGTAGTACCCTTCAAAATCCTTACAAAATTATCAGTATCAACTCAATGTGCCGCTTTAAAGTATTTGAGGAAGTAACCATCAAATTTCACAGTAGGTTTGAGACTCGGTTTCAGGTTTTTTTTTTTTTTGTTTTTTTGCGTCTTTCTTTTACAGCAGTGGAAACACTGTTTTTGAAGGTATGGGCAGACACTGCAAGTCTATGTCAAATTATCAATGAGGCCTTTTTTATGTTTTTGTTTTTTTTTTTCATTTCAGTGGTAAAAATTGTTTGGGATAGTTAAAAAGTGATGTCACATTCATGTTCATAGAGATAGATGTATTCAAAGGATGCAAGAATTCCCAACAGATGGGACTGATTCACTAATTGAATTTGTGGGTGAATGAATTTGTCCTATTATTAGTTGTGTCATAGCACACAATCTGCATTTTGTGCATTAATCTGGACAGTGCATCCTTCATTGTGAGGTAAAAGCCTAGAAGGTTGTTTTTATTGTTTGATCTTTGCCTCCTAGTACCAGTGCCAGATTTATGGCAGGGCCATGGTGGGCCCCCACATTTAGGGGCCCCAGCGTGTGGGTGTCCGAAAAAAATGGAGGCAGAAGACACCTTAAGGTCTGTCCCTCAATGGTCAACATGAACAATACGGACCTGTGTTCAGAACTCCACACTGAACAAAAGTTGTCTTTCCATAAATACAAAATTTAAAATGTTTAGATGCAACTTGCAACGCCTGGGAAGTGCCATTTCCAGCAATCTGGGAAGCATTTTCTTTCAAAATTTTATTGCAAGCTACAGGCCAACCTATGGTGACACTCCATTTAGATAGCCTTATTGTGAAAGGACCCCCACACTTTTCTGCCCCCCCCCTCCACAAGCTAAACCTGCCTAGCATGGAACATTTTATATTTTATGAATAAAGATGGTACTGTCCATTTTATGTAACAACTCAATTTTGGATTGAAAGGATTTTGACCAGGTCACACATCATGGATATTTAATCTCATATTCATAAATGCAACTTTGTCAGTTAAGACTGGGACACACTGCACTGACCCGACTGCAACACCACAGAAACCTGCCGGGTCTGTGTATATGCAATCCGACTGCAACCTGATGCAACTGGTCACAACTGCATGCAACTCATTCCAGTGAGAAGTTACATCAGATTGCAGTTGGATCAGTGCAGTGTGCCCCCACAATTAAATGTTTATTGTTATCAAAATCATGCAAGTCAAAATGAGTCAAATTGAATGTGTGCGCTTTACTTCTCTCAGTAGAATGTTGCAGATGGAGGGAATAGTCTGCTGATCACAAGTTGTCCCATTAAATCTGATTGCAGCTGAGTAAATTCTAACATAAGGTACAGAATAACATATTTTTGTCTAGAAGGTTTGCAAGATTTTTTTCTGGGTCAGGTTGTCCTTAGAAATTATGATTTACCAATTATGCAAGTAAAATATGGGGTGGGATGGTTGGTGGGTGGGATGGTTGGTGGGTGGGATGGTTGGATTAGGTGGGGGTAAGAGATGGGGATGTTAAAGCCTCCAGCAAATATTTCCAATGTCAGTATTGAGATTACATTCTGGGTTGGAGCAATTTGAATGGTGCCTAGCCGAAGCATCATGGCCCTTTGTATGATTTAGTAGGCCCTTTTTTGATACACTCCAAAGTTTGAGCACTCAGTTCTGGCTGTATGTACCTTACTGATGTAAGGATACATCCTACAGCCAGCCATGCTGGCTGTCTTCTTGTAGATTGGCTGATTGCTTGATAAAAAGAAGCAAAAGTATGAAACTGAGCAATAAAGTGACACAAATATGTTTGTTGTAAGGAAGAGTTCAAGATTTAAAGCAGCTCTCAGTAAATTTTGAAAGGGAAATCTCTTGAAAGGGATAGTGAAAGCCAAAGGGGTAGGGGTTCCTTTTACAGTTAGAATGGAGATGGGAATGGGTTTCCCCCTGACGTCATTACTAGGCACCTTCAATACTCATCATGTAGTAGACATTGTTCAAGTGCCAGTTGTAAAGTTTTTTCCAAGTACTTATCACAAAAGCTAAGATGGATTGGGAGATGGTTAAGTAGGTACTTTTATAAGTTTATTCCAAATGTACCCACCACTATAACACAGTGTTGGAGGTAACATAGTTGCCAACATAAAGAAGTCTTATTCTTATTTTATGAGTTTTATTTTCATCTTTTTCTTTTATCTTGGATTACTGCTTCCTTTTGACTGCATTATGTTGCTTCCGTTTCTCCATATATCAATGCTTCAGTCTCTCATATGAAGTTATTCCTCTGCGAATCCTTATAAAGTAGTGCCAACGTGACATGTCAATTTAAACCCTTATCAAGTTTAACTGGGGAATATTTTACCCAAGACCAACATGTCTGTCTAAAATCAAATGATTAATATAACAATTGAATCGTTTGGTAACTCTAACAGTCTAAGGGTAGAATCTTGAGGGTTATCCTCAGTGGTAGATCCAGGCAACAGTCGCGCGCAACTCCTATTGGTTGTCATGCGTGAAGAAAAGCTTTAAAATGTGTCAAATATAGCACCATTTTTCATCTCAGCCCTCTTCCAAAAGCAAAAAGTTTCCAAATGGAGTGGGACACCCCCTCCTCTTAGACCAGCCTCCCCCAGGACAGCGATCATCAAATCTTGCGCCCCTCTATTGAAAATTTCTGGATACGCCCCTGATTATGGACCAAATAGCCACAAGTTTTTCATTCTAATGGCCACATTTTTGTAATAGCCATATGGCCGTGGAATTGGACCTTTACAGAGCCTACCGGCTTGCCCGCTCGGCACCCTGGCAAGAGTGTGTTATATCTGCACTATGTTTGCTGCTCTCGTAAAATCATCATGGCCGATACATGCTGCGAAGGTTTCCAACGGCCTCTTGCGGGCCCCAGAATAGCATCTAACAGTCTTTGAAGCTTTAAATTTCTGGGGAGCTCTTCCAGTTCCCCTTGTCTTGGACATTTTAACAGACTCACGATCATCGCTGGCCTGTTCCAAAACTGAAGAGTGCATTGGGGCAAATGAGGTGAAGAAGTGACCCAACGGCACCGCTGGAGCGCGAAGCGCTCCACCACCCCTTCAAAGCTGGTTACAGGCGTCCGCCTTGGGGCCCAGATGAGAGTCCAGTACTGGAGGACGAAACCCCCTTAAGCTCTGGGGATCTACAAAATTGTGGGCGTCAGTATAAAGCATCTATCTACAAATAGCTTTGAATACGCCCTGCCCAGACCATAAGAATCGAATCTTGCCTGTTTTTCTTCATATTAGTCTAGTTCGGACTTAAGGCATGTATACGCGAGCAACATTTGTAAAACATTCACAAAACACTTCACTTGCAACAAACCCAAAACCCGCTTGTTTTCGGTTTGTTGCACAGTGTAGACAGGGTAACAACAATTTGAAAACATTTTGAAAATGTTTTGAAAAGA
>WURT03161409.1:0-10711 GCA_009936505.3 Holothuria glaberrima | reverse complement strand
TTATTCTGTTGCTATATATATTCTAGCATGCCATCCAAAGTGGGGGGCGAAAGAGGGTTTCCACCCCCACCATCGAGAGTGGGGGCGGACCCCCCTCGCCCCCCTTTCCTACGCCTGTGTACCTCTGTTCCCCACTTAGGTTACAGTTTGCCAGTCAGTCATGACAAAATGTAAGGCAACCGCGATTTTTTCCGGGAGGGGATTCGGGATGCAACTCCCCTACTAATTAAATCAGCTTCCAAACAACTTGTGACAAAATCGTGGACCAATCTGGTGGGGTAAATATATGCTTTCCTTCAAAAATAGGCACAACTTCCTTTAAAACTAATCTGTAAGATTACGAAAAACCTCATTTGGCAATGCAATGTCGATTACACATATTTGTGGGAAATCACGGTTTAGCACGTACTATGTCAATGCGACACCCCATTTGTACACAAGTGTACATTTCAGGTGTCGCACTGACTTAGTGTAAAAAACCAATATGCCTTACTGTTGTTGTCAATGACTGGCATTTTTGAATGACACTGATGATTTGTGAAGTTTCTACCTCCCTCCCCCAATTAGGTTACAGTTTGCCATTCAGTCATGACAAAATGCAAGGCAACCCCGATGTGTTCCGGGAGGGGATTTGTGATGCAATCCCATCCCCTAAATAAATCAGCTTCCAAATAACTTGTGGCAAAATCGGCCGATCACCTTTGTTGGGTAAATACAAGCTTTCGTCTAAAAATCGGCACACCCTTCGTTAAAAGTACCCTGTACGATTATGATAAACTTAATGTGGTTAAGTGGGAAATCGTTATCGACCGTGTGAATGTGACATCCCATTTGTACACAAGTGTACATTTTAAGTGTCACATCGAGCTAGTGTACAACTCCGAAACAATTTACTGTTGTTGTCGGGGAACTCATTTTCTAAAATTTATTACATGAACCAATTCTGAACTTTCCCCCTCCTCCCACGAAGTTTACAGTTTCCCATCCAGTCATGATCATATACAAGACGACCGCGTGGTGTTCCGGGGGAGACTGGAGTGCAGTCCCGTCCCAAACTAGTCTCCTAGCCACGTATTGCAAATCCGTGGGCAATTTTCTCTGGTAAATACAGCCTTTCTTCCGAATGGTAAGCTACCGTAACGAACATGTTCAAATTCGTCCCCATGGGCTACTTGTTGTTCCCGATGAATGGCAACATACAAGGCAATTTCGAAGCATTGTGCGAAGTAAATGTCCCCTAGTCTCACAAACTAACTTTGTTTGCCGAATTATTGCAATTTTTCGAGAAGCCTAAATACACTCTTATCTCCGGCAAAATAGGCTCACTCCAGTCCCGCCCGACAGCCCGCCAGCCCGCCAGCCCGCCAGCCCATCCGTCCATCCCGCCACGCAGAACTGATAAAATCCCATACGCCTGTGATAAACCTAATGCTACGATGCGATGACAAATTACAAGCAGAACCGCTCGACAAAGCTAACAACACTGTTCCAATGTCTATTTTCAATGATTGCATTTGGTAGTAATAAAATTTCAAGTTCCTGACACTAAGGCAATCATGGGCGATGAGGGAGCCGGGTACAGCCAGCCTGGCCAGGGCCCCTCACCCAGTACCATGCAGACTCCCTCTGCAATCGGTGCAAACTATTGTGGGTACTACGCGTATGCACACTTAACGCTGACATTCTGGGCTTAGCTGGGATGGAATTCCTGCTATACACACGTACCGATTATGACCTCCGTTCTGTTCCCCAGACCTCAAAAACTGCGTGATCAAATTATGTCAATTGAACACAATATCAACAATAGTCCCATTAAAAGCACGGGGTAAAAATCCGAAATTTCGCAATTAAGCTTTCGGCTGACATTCTGGGCTTAGCTGGGATGGAATTCCTGCTATACACACGTACCGATTATGACCTCCGTTCTGTTCCCCAGACCTCAAAAACTGCGTGATCAAATTATGTCAATTGAAAACAATATCAACAATAGCCCCATTAAAAGCACGGGGTAAAAATCCGAAATTTCGCAATTAAGCTTTCGGACCCTTTCACCATATACGCAAGTACGTCCCTCTCTTCAGGCACATATCCCTTTCAACCACACCTGACCAAAAATGGTAAAAAAGAAATAATAAGGATTCCTAAACATATAATCAGTTTATCGCTTTAGCAGGCTTTACTAAAGGTAACATGGTAACTTAGCGCCACTTATATAATGTCATAACCCCACCCCTATTTGAGGATTCCTCCCAGGTTTCGGCCCTGGATCACAAAACTACTTCCGTCGAATTGTGAACTACTTACTCGAAAGAAACTTTTTATCGATATTCAAGTAGGTACAGTTTAACCTCAACATACCAGATTACAGCAACAGAAAAGAAACATTGGGATCGTAATTTGCACTCTCCTGCGTAACATTGTTTCAATATGAAAAATCATTCAATGACGAGGTTTCTCATTTTTATGACGACATAGAAATACATTTTCCGCTTTCCTGCGGTGCTGGTGAAGCATGACGTTTTCTTGGGGAGGAAGTTGAAAATATCCCCGGCCTTCCATCTCCCTTAATGCCCTCTGGTCAACCTACCAGTCTAGACCGATCGCTTTACATTGCTATGGAATCCTCAAATCAGTGGATGATTCGTTCAAACGCCACATGTATCAACAGTAACAACCCCCTTCTGGATTTTTCCAAAGCTTAACCTCAACCCAGTGCCCATATCTTGACAACTACATGACAGGAAGTCATGCTTAATTTAAAAAAATTATTCTATAAAAACTTATCTTATAATATCAAAGATATTCCGGGAGAGGCCCCACACCCCATCTCTTGGGGATTTTGACTTACATATGATCATTACTTGCTATCCTGTTCTAAAGCTGGAATTCGCGCTCACAAAACCTGCAAAATGAGGATAGAATTTACGGGTAAAAAGTGGATATTTTTCCTGATATACACATCAAACCAAACACATACAGAAATATATCTGTATCAAATTACTTAACACCTGTGTACACTTTCAACATTTCAGGACACATGTGGCGACACATGTTGCCGACACACCTTGTTATCGAAAATGTTGACAGTGTGTACAGAGCAAAAGAAAATGGCAACATATATCCCGACATGTGTCGATACATGTTGCCAAGTAATTCAAAATCAATTTTCCGGCAACATGTGTCCAAGCTCTGACCAATCAGAAATCATACTTGAATCAGCTGATCCACCTGTAGTCCTGTGACTTTTGACAAAATGGCAGCCCCTCTGGAATGGACAAACGCTTATGTGGAGGATTTGATTAAAGTTTAGTAAAGTAGTCCCTGTCTGTGTGGGCTGTTCATTCGAAAGTATACAAAGGCAGTCACCTCAAAGCTGCTACTTGGCAATAGATGGGGGAAATGAAAGGGTGGGCGCGGGGGGGGGGATGGAACCTCTTAATTATCAATTTGAGAATGACTCACATTTCTCCAAAAGAGTGGAATTCCTTAAAGCTTTTGATTGTAACATGTATGTATAACATGATTGTGTATTTATCCTTTAACAGTTCACCGACTTGGTAACGTCGGCTAGTGAACCGCCTACCCCTTTCATTTCACAGAAGAAATTCATTTAGGAGGGCCTGCCTTTCAACCTGAGCTCCTTCAGAAGAACGTGCATGGTAAGTCCCATGATGCTCTTTCATGGTGATCCAAAGGTAACCTTCCAATATGGGCCCCTTATGGGCTCTATTTCGACGAACATATGGGGCCCATAGGATTTTGCACACAAGATTCAAAAGGGACCCATATAGGCTAGCCCATATGCCCATATGACCCATATGGGATAGTTCTGGTGCCCATATGGGGCAAGATATCTGGGGTTTTAGTACCGATAGTCAAAACGGACCGAAACAGTGGAACTTCAGTTTCAACGTTCAGTCATGTAGGTAAGCCTACCTGTCGTGTAACGCCAATATTGAAGCGCACACGCGCACTACAATAGTAATTCGAGTGAGGCAAAAGGTGAAAAGGTATAGCCTATTTTTCAAGAGCCTGAATTCCAGTGGGGGAGACTGGGGGAGCGAGGCTTTAATGGGGGCGCCCTCAATCCTCCGTAGCTACGCGCCTGACCTCATTTAGAAGAGTTTGCATCCAAACCCTGGTTATGGCGATCTGGTGGGGCTCTAGGGGTTGAGACTTCGGAAGCTCTGGGGTATTCACAAAATTGTAGGCATAAGAACGATGCATTTAAGCTTTATCATAAGACATTGGATGGGCTCTATACAGACAACAAGAAAGAAAAAATTGACATTTCTTAATTTACTGCCGCCTTACTTCGTCTGAATTACAGGCTTTACAGCTGGTAGGGATTGATGATGCAGAGGGCTCGGGGTGGAGCCTAGAGTATGGATGATGGTGAAGATTTCATGGGGATGTGGGACACAGGAAGTAAGAATGGAAAGTAGTACCCAGAATGCTTGCGCCGAAAGCCCGCCGGAAATATTGCATTATAAGACATTTTAAGGGATAGCTTATGAGTAATAAAAGATGTAAGAAAATATCCTCAAGGTAGTGGGGCGCTTTCCGCCTTCATCCCCATCCCTTCCCCTCGCCTGTCCCATATTGCTGGGAAACGACACTTTCTCTGCCTTACAATTTTCATTTGAACAATCTTTGTTCCAAAACCCTGAAAAATTACATCGGGTAGATCAGGGCTTTACTCTGGACAAAAGCTCTAGAGGGCAGATCATGACACGAAGCGAAGCACTAAGTGACGTGTGAACATATATTTGACACCCGGGCGGACCTTGCGTTTTCACCTGTTCACCTGTACATGAGAGCCACCCTTGGGGAGGATGCTGAGCGGAAGAGTACATGCATGAAAGGCCTAGCTTAAATGCAAAATTGTGCTATTATTGGCAAAGCTTTGAACTGAAATCGATGTAACGGTGTTCTTTACACATTTTTATTATTAAGTGATATTCTTATTCCAATGTTTTGCTGGGAATTAGTCAAATGGTGCTGTCTAAGAGGAGGGGATGACCCTCTGTACTCTTTGAGAAGTTTTCATCATTGTGAGATGGCTTGAATGCAAAATGGTGCTATCTCTGGTACAGCTCCGTAAAGCGTTGAATTGAGTATATGCTCGAATCCTACGGTGTTTTTTTTTTTTTGGTAGGGTTTCATTGAAGGGATTGTTGCCTCAGGGAAGGGATGATGACACCTCCATTCTTTGGGGAATTTTTCCTGTTTTAAGGTTTCCCTAGAACCAAAATGGTTTTATGTTTGATAAAGCTTTGGACATAAAACATGATTTGAAATTTAAATATTTACTAAATTTGCGGCTGTTGCATGGCTGATACCTGGTTCGGGCATCTCTCTAGAAACCACTGGGGAGCCAACATCGGTTCGGGGTAAGCCGTAGCGTAAACCTTGCAAGAAAATGTCCGGTCGAAATATCTCCCCGATGGAAGGGTAGGTGGGGGGGGGGGGGAACGACACCTTAGACATTGAAGTTGCATCTAAATATTTTCTACTTTGAGCTTTCATGCTTTAGAAACAAACTTAGATTTCTAAAATAAAAGTTAGATTTTATTTAAAGGGAAAATGCAGTCACCTCAATTTGAATTATTTGAATTACCAGCTTTCCTATGTTATGTTATGAATAGCTCTTGACAATCGTGGTTAAGCCGACAATATGTTTTTCACTAAGATGTGAAATTCGTGTATAAAGTAAGTCCTTATTTTACCTTGAATATGCAATATTTATGTTCTAACATAAATGAAAGATACTAAGTGAAATAAGTTGAAGGGGATATTTGTGAAATTAGGGAGTTGCCCTGGTGAGATTTAGCTGTTTTTTTGTTTTTTTTTGTTTTTTTTTTTTTGCGACTGATTATGTCCTTTAAATTAAAAGTTACTGTACAAGTTCTCTGGTTTAGCGAGTAATTAAAGATAATCATAGGATATTTTATCTTTTGCGAGGGTATATACTGGTGTATTCAAGCGGTGTATCTTGCTGGAGGAAGATGACTCATTCGCTAGGGAAAGAAACCCGCATAATAACGCGTCCGCGGCGTGGGTCCGGGGCCTCCCCGGAAAAATTTGGGGAAAAGGAACGCTTACATGCGATTTCCCAGGTATTTGGAGCCTAGAAATCATACTTTGGACAGTGAAATTTTCAGCATTTCAGTACTTCTCTCAAGTAGGTTAGACTAACTTTCATTTACGATTTAGAAATCTCAGGGAGGGGGAAACTGCCCCGGCCCTACCCCCGTAGATCCATGTGATGATATATTTGATTTGAAAATTTCTGTATTTAAGCGACGTCCCCTACTACTCCCACAATGCAACACAGGAATCAACATTTCAGTTAACTCATGGTGCCTAGCATATAGTCCTACCCTATAGAGTAGGCCTATATCGAAGCCATGTACGTATTATAGTTTCCTTTTTCTTCTTATTCTGCCTCCTCCGTCTTTCCTGTTTCACTCCCCTATAATTTTTTCCTTCTCTTTTCCTCCGTTCTTTTATTTTTTCCTTATTGATCAATGGGGAGCATGCATTGCTGTCCCTCCTTAGAAACGCCACTGTAGTAGAGCTAGGTACAGTAGACACTGACGACCGGTAGCCTACATGAAACATGCTCGCCGTAAAACCCAAGTGGGCCTACGTTTACTTTACCGAGTTCGAACCTTACAAAATGTTAGAAATTTCCATTCACTAAGGAGTGGCCATGGACTTACATTTGTAACAAAATTTATGCAATCCAGCTCACTTGCTGAAACATCAAAACAATTTTCAATTGACAGAATCACGTCCCAATGATAATTTACGCAACATGAACGTGTTAGTGACAGATATCGTTGAACTACAGAGAAACGTTTCTCACACAATACTTACCGTGCTGTAGAAACGGAACAGTACAGATGACTGTCAATTTGAAGGCAAGGAACTATAGAGTGACAACAGCAATCCTTTCTTCCACCACCACGCAAGAATATAATAATGACGATCCCAACACACAAACTTGACATCACTTATGACCACATCCGATCACTAACGCCTGCTGATCCAAAAGGACTGAAATTTAGCCTGTAAAGCCGACAAAAAATGAATCATACATGAGTTGCCAAGACCTAATAAAACAAACGCGCTCTTCTGTGCAATCAGTAATCAATTAATAGTTTACAATATCAACAAAGCAAACATGTAACATTCATGCAAATGCTATTCGGAGCAGCTGACGTGAAAGTGTAACATGGAGTTTGGCGTTAACAGACTCGTCTGTCGTGGATTTCACTTCTAAGTCCAAGAGAATCTCAGGCAGGAAATACACATGTATACCATCAAATTAAACTAAGAGAGAGGTTCAGCGCTAAAATATGTGTATGAAAACGCACTTGTAATACGAACCCAAAAATTGCACGCGTAAGCAGGGCGTAGGCTGGTCTGAGCCTGGGTGGGTGCGACATTTCAACATAAGCGTAGGAAGCTGTTCAAGACTGGGGGGCTGAACCTTGTTTCGGATCACTGTCTTGGAGGAGGGGGTGTCCCCCTGCCCTTTGGAAAATTTTTTGATATTTTAGGGTCCTTAGATGCAATTTGGTGCATCATTTTGGAAAAATATTAAGGTAAATTAATGCACATTTTTGACATTTCTTAGTCTTTTTGAAAATTTTTTGATATTTTAGTGTCCTAAGTTGCAATTTGATGTATCATTTTGGAAAAATTGTGAGGTAATTACTGCAAAATTTCGACATTTTTTAGTCCTTTGGAAAACAAACGACGACGTTACTAAAGGGGGACATGTACAATAGAATTAAAAAATCCTTACACATTGGCATTATAGATTGGTCTCGGAGTTGGTGCCACTAGAATCAGAACTGGCTGGAACTTGAGGGCTGTGTACCAGACTCGGACTTAAGTCCAAAATTCGGCGCTGTAAGGGGATCTGGAGTAGGAGCCATCTAAGACTTGAATAGGTTGGACTCAGGTCCAGCCGCCGAAGTATCAAAATTCTATGTTTAAAACATGCAAAGTAAGCCTACTACCTGACTGCCTATAGTCCAAACCGTTTCTAACGGTGCACTTTAGCCAATGTGTCCTCTAAAGTACAAGAAATACTAAACAAATCAGCTTTTGTTAATTAGCTTTAGTTTCTTACTGACATTGGGAAATGCTTGCCGAAGGACCGTTCAGTATTTTTCGGCGAATCACACAGAGACTTGGTCTCATGGATAATAAGCACTGGTCTCTTTAACAAACGATGTGGCACACGAATCAAGTGTAAACTTAGTCGGTAAGACAGATGATAGAGTATGAACGAACGCACCTTTCAAATACCTCACCATTCGACAATCAAGTGGCCCTGAAAGTCTGCAGCATGTACATCTTATATCGACTTCTGATTCTAAATTTGATGTTGGTGTGGACGACGTCGATAACAGAGATGTATGATAAATATATCAAAAATGATACTGCTACCAAAGTGCTATAAATTTGAAAATTTTCTGTCCTGCATACTCGTTTCAAGTCACTTTTTGGACCTACATTTGTTTCATGTTACCAGAAAATGGGATGGCTTGAGTCGGAATTGACATGGTAAATAAAAAGTTTGGACCTTGACCAACGAGTTGATACACATAGGGAATTATCCCGGGTGCCTGCGATAATCCGCCAGTTTACATCAAAGAAGTGAGCAACTGTGAAACACGTCCGACTGCAACTGGTCAAGTAATCAAATAAGCACGAACAAACGCATTTTAAGTTCTCCAATGAAATTGTTAATCACCCTTTCTTCAAGTCTTAAGGGTACACCCACTCACAACACAAACAAATTATACGTGTGTGCAGAGTAAACTTAAACTCTTAGTGAATGAATATGGATAGAACATTATCAACCATTAAAAAGACGTAACTTGTTTTCAAACTGTGACTTAGTATACTTCAAGCATCACAAACTGTTGACCAACACAGTCGACGTAAGTTTAGCTGACGTACTGACAAAGGATAAACCGATAACCTTTACGAATTTCTCACTGGAAAAGGTCAACGAAGTTTCATATACCGCTGGTTAACAGTGTGAAATCTTTCAGTGGCATTCTTTCATGTAATATCAACACTAGATGAAGGTACTTAGTGTACTTCACGCTATGTATTGATGATGAAATGAACTCTGTCGTTGCTGGTGGATTTGAAATGTCGGGGGACGAAGTCAACTTTTGTCAGACGTGTTAAAGTATAATACTTATCGCTAGAATATGTGTTTAGACGGATGTCATAGTTGCCATCTGTGTAACCCATATTTCATTTGTGTGTACACAATTTCTGAAGTTTTTAATTTTACCTCACAAGTCACAATACACTTACACATAACAAACGAAAAGGTTCGAATTGCAAGGCCAGGTTACGCCAACCTCCTCCAACCCAGAAAACAACTACAAATATAGGTCTACATTCACAGACCCCGTACCCCGTGGAGAGAACTCCTTTTGCACAGCCAGTCTTTAACGCTTCCCAAATACCGCCCGCCAGAGCGAAGCGGACTGCATTTAATTTGGACGCAAAATTCTTTTACATAGTATGAACTATTCATGTACTCTCTCATTATTTTTGCCGGCTTGTTTTAATTGAAAGAGCGTGTGTAGTTCGATAGTTGTAAAACTAAAAGCCTAGACTGACTGAAACCTGTGCAGTATAGGGGAAAGGAGTGGGTACTACAATGACACACCAATACTGCGGGTGGCATGGGTTATTGCATGATTAAAATATGACCAGATATTACATTATTTTGAATATTTACTGACAATCAACCAGTCTTAGGGCCACATCTTTCTATGAATATCAAAAAAAAAAATTGATCGATGTTTACTTGAGCAAGCGTTTGTGACGTGACTGAACAAGTAATACACCGTACAGCCTGCTACGCAGGTCAACATACCTGGGCTTGCTGACTTAAAATGTTTTAACGAATTCATAGGCTGAAACAAAAGCTTATAAAGTAGGTTGAGCTCCTAGAAAATTAAAGTAAGATATAAACTACTAGTGTTATGGAAATTAACGATTTGAAAAGGACATAATTTCATGTTTTTGTTGGTGGAGGGTGTATTTAAGTCCTTCTGTAAGCTGCTTTCCGGTTACTTTTTCTTCAAAGGAGTTCCGTATGGGTAAATCAGGGGCGGATTTAGGGTGGCCCAGGGGGCCCGGGCCCCCTTCCAAAAATGTTGCATTTTTTCCATCTTCATAAAACAGTACAAGGCCCTATTCTTATTAATTTTTTTCACAAATGGTTCTCACACTATCAGAATTTTCGCAAATCCTTCGCAAACTACCAAAATTTTCGCGCGCTCCGTGCGCTTCAAACCTTGCCTCAGTATTGTTCCTATTATCAATATCCTCGAATAGAAACAAAAATTGAAAAAAGTTGAAAACTGTTAACAATAATCCCAGGTAAAAGACTGGCTTTTCGATTGGCATACCGTATATAGGTTTGTTAGGGAACTGAAAGTGTCTCATTTCAGAGACTAAATGCAGGTTTTATCAAGAAATCTTATGTAATGAAAATTTCAGCGCCCTTCGCACGCATTTGTCACGGTTTGCACTCCATTTCATGACCATGATTACGTAAGATAATAAGCTAATACATGGAACTGTTCTGATCACAACACTTTCTGGAAAACTGAGGTACTTTGCCAACCTCTGTAGGGGCCGAGCATCAGTATGGGATCCT
>WURT03161398.1:0-10711 GCA_009936505.3 Holothuria glaberrima | reverse complement strand
TTATCAAAATATAGTTGCTTTCAGTTTACCAGTGTAATGAAGTCATCGAAACCTCAATGCATTTTTGCATTCTGGTTCAATATTGCCAATAATTTGGAAAATGTGTCGCCAGCACATCACAATAAAGATCTCTTACATAAAAAAATATCAGATTGATGGAGGAAAGTAAGTACATTTATCCAAAGGTACTCTTTTAACTTTAATAGGTATAACTAAGAAGCTGCCAGACACAGAGAATGTACCTGTGGGCATCCGGAAGCTACAATCTGCTGGGCTCTATTGTGTGATTTTCGAAGTGGATCTGGGTGATGGAGTCTACGACTTCACACAGTTCACCATGAAGGACATGTGTGCATTGCTCAACAAGTGGAACAACTGGTGCTTCGAGAACCTCAGCCCGAAATCCAAAGTGATGTTCAACTTCCGTGACCTGCCGGACACCATGCCCGACCACTCCGACCGTGCGTTTGAGGTAGTGTCTTTTCTGGCCAGCTTGCCGGCTAACCGCCGTCCCTTCGGCATTATGTTTGAGGAACCCCGAGGGAAGTCACTGCCAGAGGAGTGCGGCATGTGGGCCAGGTACATCCGTAAGGTTATGGACAACCACAAGTGGAAGGGGCACTTGTTGGTCCACGTTCACGAGAAATTTGGCTATTGTGATGCCACAGCCCTACAGGTTAGTTAAAAAATCGACGCTCTATCTGGGCATTAACTGATACAGACTAAACTGCATCAATTATACATTAACCAACGCATAACTATTAGAGGCTGCACGAGGCTAGATGCCAGAAGCGGCAGCGGGCCCCAACCAACTAATCTAATAGCCAATATTACCTGGCGAGACCCCTGAACGCCCGGGTCTTTCTTCGGTTGCGATAGCTCCACAGGCCTAGTTACGCCACTGCGTGGACACTTGTGTTGCTACATGGAAACTTCAAACTGTAAATAGTCAAGGAAATATGTGTGTGAAGCAATCGAGAATAAAACTGTTTTGAAGTCCAGTATTCGTTTCTTTTGTTCTAACCCAAGAACAGCTAAGATATGTAAGAAATGAAGACGTAAAAAATATACGAGACTGTACTAAAGCACAGTGAAAATAGTTAAAATGATGTATCAAAAACATTTTACTGAAATGTACTTAGGCATGTAATATAAAGCAATCTTTGAAGGAAAGTAATTTTGAAAGCGATGAATTGCACTTACATCAACATATTATATTTATCTTAGACTCTCGTGGATGGTGCCGATGGTATTTGGGCTAGTATCTGCGCTGAAGGTGCCGCTATGGGTAACGCTTCTTCCTGTGTTACCTTGCTGAATCTCATTCGCCTGGGCAACAAGAAGGTTCTGGAGAAGTTTGACTGCACTTACCTAAGGAAGGCAGCAATCAACGTTACTAAGATCACCACTGGCCAGGAACCGCACATCAAGCAGCCGATCTTCGGTGCCCGAGCAATTGACTTCGTTTTTGACCTCACACCTGAGGAGTTCGACCTAGCAAGCTTCTTCGGGGAGAAAGCACCTGTGCGAATCACCTCCATAGCCAGCAAGGAGATGATCCAGCAGCACATGCTTAACATTTTTGGAGAAGATCCACAATTCACTCTGGACATGGCCTACAAAATGAAGGAGCTAATGCTGAAAGACCTGCGAACTGGAAGGTACAAACTAATAGGGCCTAACTTAAACAGATTGTATTTACATCCATGTAGCTTAAAGTGGAAATGTCGTCACCCCAATCAAAGTTAGTATACCCCGTCACTCTAGTTCATGAATGGCCTGTTTTGATCATGTGACAATATGCTTTTAGTGAATTGTGAAATTCAAGGAGAATTTCTGCTTGCTTTACCTTTTGTTTGTAATAGTTATGTTCAAAACGTTTTCACAGGTGTTTGTAATACAATAAAGGGAAAGTTGCAAGAGTCTGCTGATTTTTAAAAGCAAATTTTGGGGCGACTGCCTATTGCCTTTAAACTCACTTACGTTGCCCTCACTCACCTTTAAGGGATCTACTTATGACTATTATTTGATTTGAACTTTTTTCAGGTTATTGTGATTACAGTATTGCAGCACTTGTTCTTCATTATCACCAGTGTTGGGAATGTTTGGTCTCAACCTGGGTTGGCTCGAACGTTAGGTTCCCATATTTGCTTATGGTATTTCTATCCTTCTGCCTTATATTTGTAGAAAAGAGGAGTACATGAGTGTGGTTGGCCTAGCCCTGTTGTTTGATCGTGCTGGAGGCAAGCTTAACGTGAAGATGAGAGATGCTATCGACAATTTCGAGCTCAGAAGCCCGCATGCCAAGAATATGATAGCCCAAGTCCGAAAGATCTGGGATGAATGGGATCTGAGGGACGAGGTCCAGGGAGACGAGATGCTGCAGTTTGACACTTTCTACGACGGTTTCATGGCACCCTACTTCTCCTGCTACCGCTGCAACGACACTCGGAAGGCTCTGCAGGCCATCGACATGGATGAAGATGGCATGGTTGATTGGAATGAATTTGAAACCTACCTTAAGTGGGCTCTGAACGAATATCCAGACATCGAGACCGTGGAAGACTTGCTTGATATCACCTTCAGGAAGGGGCTCATCCCAGCTATGCAGGACGAGTTTCTCAAGGAATAGTTAAAATGGTCTGACCATCACAGCGCCCTTTTCATGTAAAATATTTCAGTAGGCGCTATACAGCTCATTGTATGATTAACAGATCCACTAGTCTGCAGACTTGGAGAGCTAGAGACTGCTTTGTTTTTAACTATTGGTATCGCATGGCTTAAAATTTCTAATGAAGCCCATTCGGCATACGGATGTATTTTTGTCAATTTTGGGTACAAAGAATCTGGCACAAGATTTAGAAAAAAAAAATAACCTGACTAGATTCAACCGACTATCTATAAAAAAGTAGCATTGTTAAGATATAAACAGCGCAATACACATACATATGAAATGCGATTTGCAAACGTTGCTCAAGGTCATCGGTTGGCCTACAACTCGCGACACTCATACACCAGGCCGTTGTAATACCAAAGGGAGTAACCATACGAGATTGTCATATCGCAGGTCCCTGCTTTTACCCTGGTGGAGTGAGGTAATCGGAACGAGGCGTCAATGCTCGTGTAACTATGATTCGATCCCCCAATCGGCGATTCGAAGCCTAAGTCATCAGGTTCCCGGCTACTTACACACACAAGCATATATATATATATATATATATATATTAGTTTGGGATTAAGGGGAAATATTGTACAAAAAAACTGCCTAAAAGAGGAAGTCGTCTAAAAGGGGGAAAAATTTGGTCGACTTTTTGTAATGCGTGCCTACTATTATACGCACATCACCGAATAGAAAGCGCATATGTCAAATCAACACTTTCACCCCAATATTTGCGTCTCTATGACGAATCAACTTCCGTAACAGTATGGGTTGAGGAGTTTTGTATCTATGCTTATAATCTCTTTGGATTCCACAATGACGTGCGTCCTCAAGTTATATGGCTTGATGCGTGTGCTTTAGATGAGATAAGCACGCTTACGCGGGCAGTCTCTTCTCCCTACTCCCACCAAGTATCCGTGATAACTGGGCAATAGAGATCACTGACTGTTTGTTGCTGACGAATATTCAGTCATGTAACATGTATGGTTCCAGAGCGCAGCGCAACGCAGGAAACAAGAGCTTAAATGAATTCTTGTGCTAAAAAATTTCCTCATCACGGTAACCGTCACTAGTACCACAAACACCGTCTTTAGTGTCACCATTTAAAGCATAACTGTCATCGTAATCACTATCTTTATCAGCACTGTCGTCATCAGCATTGTCACCGACGGTTGTTGTCATCACTGTTTTCCTAGCCGCTGCCGTCGTTATTACAGTTTTCATCGGCGTTGGAACTATTTTCTACATTTCTATCGTTGTCACTATTTTAATCGTCCCTGTTATCGTCACTATTTTTATCGTCACTTCTAGGTCAGCATTTCCATTTTCCTCGTCACGGTTATCGCTACTTTTCAGCACCCTCTCCACCGTCACCATTTTCACAATCACCGTGGTCATCCCCAGTCTCATCCTCTTTATTGCCGTAATTTACCATTTTCATCGTCCGTGTTGTCGTTTTCACCATATTTCCATCTCACCATCGTTGTCATCATTCCTATTATCACCGTCAGCGTTATCGTCAGTGCTTTCATCATCACAATCGTTGTCTATGTCACAGTTTTCATCATTACCGACGTCTTTTTCACTATTTTCATTGTCCTCCTCACTGCATGGCATGGTAATCTTCATGGTCACAATTACCATTGCCAAGGTGCAACATGCATGGTCATTGTTGCTTTAGCCATGGTTACTGTTGATGGCCATTATTACTTCCAACGCCGTCAACCACCTCTACTCGCCACCTCTTTTGCCTTGAGCAGAGGGGGGAAACAGTGAAAGACCGATGACGGCCGTTTCCTAACTCTCCTGCGGGCTACAATTTTCCCCTCCTCTCATCACATTCCAAACTGAAACAGTTTGGTTACCCCCATTAAGGTACAATGTTACCTCATAGATATTGACAACTTCTGTCGTATCGGGACTGGAAATTACCATCACATTTTTTTCTAATTACGTTGCAATAATCTGTGTGCACTATTGAGTGTACGCCCGACGGTGATTAGACCTATATCAGCGTTTATTTTCTTCCTTTCCCCCGCATGAAAACATGCAATGTTCCCCTATGAATTGAATATTATCCGTTCTTGCAATTAATCCATCAACCGTCGATATGTTACGTGGTAATTTAAATATGTGTTCCATTTACACGCAAAATTGAAATGAAACGTTATTTTGCCTACCCGGAAGATTTTTTTGGGGTGGTATACCGCTGTTACAGTGCAGTCGCTTTTCAATACATGTACCTCTTCTAAGTCAATATATAATTAGGTGAATCTAGGCCTATCATCCAATCAGATACTTATGATATTTAGTAGTATGAGAGCTAAATTGGAAGGGTTGCAACTCGTGCCAATCTTTTTTTTTCAAATTTCTCTTCTCGTGCTGTTCAATTATGTCTTACCCGATCAGCTATGTGATGATTTTGATCCCCAGTAAAAACGAGCACGATTTCTTCATTACATTTGTCGATGCGTTTTGCGAAATAAAATTTCTGAAAAAATCATTCCAAAAATGATGTTGGACAGTCAGCGTCCCTGTAGAATATGCATAACATATTTAAAACAACAATGCGCTGGACATTGAAAAAAATGTCCTAGCTCTTTTTTACCAAAATACGAACTTGGAGATTGCCAAAATGCACAGTTTCAAATTACAAATGTAAGTAACGAAATGGGTGCCGGAGAATCCACACAGTGTCGAATCTGTAAAGAATGTGTGGTCGATGCTCATTAACTGTTTTAAATTTCACTTCTTTACATTCACTTTTGGGTCCTACGTGGTCCATGTAGACACTTCGTTAGTCGAAAAAGCCATGCTATGTGTTTATCATTTGGGCGATTGGGGGAAATTGATGAAGGTCTGTACTGCCGTGTTTGCATGTTGTTTTAAATCAATGATTCGTATAAAGCCGTTAATTTTTAGATTCAGATGACCTTCCACAATTCTTTTGTGGATTACTGTATGGGTATGTTCAAAATGAAGGTGTTTGCAATGCTCCCATATTCATTCAATAAAGTTAAAGGTGCCATGTAAAAATATTGTGATGCGAGCATTTGTTTTTTGTCGATTTGCAGGCACCTCCCACACTTTTGGAAAAATGGCGCGAAAAGTAGCATGTTTTTTCAATGGGAGTTGCACAGGCGAGGGTCTATCCCCTCTTCGCTGTCCACGCGAAGGGACTTAAATGTATGTTAGTGCTACCATAAGTATATTCATGCATAGGTACGAGACATAACAGTGATGATTCACCAATGCCCGTAAAACAAAGGTATTCCTGCTAATATTTTGCCGTCTGATTAGCCTATGGTCTGTGTCGTATACAAGGGCGTGAGAAGTGGGGGCTAGGGGCACCAGCCCCCAACGAAATTTGTGGGTCGGAAGTACGCTTCACCCCCCACTTTCCAAGAACTAAAACCCATTATTTGTCTCTTCTGTAAGGAATGTCAAATAATTGTAGTAACTTATCTAAACATTTGTCCACCGTTATAAACCAAATTGCATTAAAGGACCCTCAAATATCCAAAAATTTCCAAAAGGGAACCCTCATTTGTCTCTTCTTTAAGAAATGCCAAATATTTGCAGTGATTTACCTTAACATTTGTCCTAAATGATGCACCAAATTGCAGCTAAGGACTCTCAAATATCCAAAAAATTTCCAAAGGGGAGGGGACACCGCTCCCCAGGACGGCGATCAAGGCGAACAAGGGTCAGCCCCCATTCTCCCCGGGAGAGAGACGGATGCCACCAATGCGTGCAAAAATTTCTAGACCGACGTTTCAGTACCGACGTTTCTAGATAACATAAAGAATGGAATAGTTCTGGGTTAAATGTTCAGAGCATTTTTAGATTGTGTAGATTGTAAGTGTCAAAGTTCAGCCCCATTGCACAGTTTTATCAAAGAGAGGCAGTATGGAATTTTTGCTTGACCATTCAGGTCATTTTCAGTCGCGCACTGTCGGAACGAAACTTGCAAAGTGGTCGAGAAAATTGTATGTAGTTTTCTTTTATCTTGTTTTTAAGCTTATTTGGTGGAAGATTATTGAGAGAAAGTGTTTTAATCGTTCTTATTTTACATGAAATGCAAAAAACGGGATATTCGGGTGATCTAAATTCAGTTTTTCTAACACTGTGTTCACCCGGGAGTGCGTGTGTGTTTGCGAGTGCACAATTCCGCGCAGTTTGGAGAAATATTGTGGGCGCATTCGCCGACACTACTTGCAACATAGGCTAGGCTTAGTACAAAAACGTTTGTACTAACTTAGATAGCGTTAACGTTAGAACTGCCTTTGGTCAGAGCCACGGACAAGGTCCATTCTTAACGGCGGTCGTCAGTGTCTTCAAAATAAATCACATCCGATTTCACACTCAATAGAAAAGAAACAAAATGTAGCAAATGTTGAGTGAAGTTACCTTGACCAAAAACGCATCATCCTAATTCATCAATGATTCCAATAAAAATTTGGAAATACCTGAAGACAGCTTTAATCTGATGACGATAAGGCACAACGTCTTGACTTCATGAATTAAACTGCTACTAACTCGTAATTGAGCTCATTACTGCCCTGCATATAGCATGCACTCTACTATACTGCGCTTAACTCTCACGCGTACACGTAAGTACATTACGTGTACACATTTCATATAGATCAGCACTAAACTGCTTGTACGTTGTGTGTACTAGTACGAGTAAGTACACAACGCAAATACTATACGTACATTGTGTGCTGACGTACGCGTCTCAGGCATGCAGATTTTCTTTTATGTGTTATAAAGCGCGCCTTCGAGTTGCCTGTGCAGCGTATATTGCGCTCACACGTACGTATAGTGTACATGCAAAGTCGCTGCGCGTTACAAAGTGAACCAAAAGTCTCAGCATCAAGGCGAAGATAACATGGGTACCTTGTTTGGCTGAAAGCCTAATAAGGCAAGTAGTAATCATCCAGGGCAGCTGTCACGCACTGCGTTAATGCATTACTAGCTGTGTAAACATTTCTAGCCATACGTACATAATTATGTTTTGTCAAAGGTAAACTTGAATACTGAACTGCACATGAATAAATGCATTTATTCAGGGAGCCGTCACTTGTGGCAGCTCCCTGATTTATTTTATTGATGTGGGACTGTAGGTCTCCTGGTCTCGTTAGTTGTGAGAAACTTTTTTTTTTTTTTGCACGTGCATTATGGGAAAACATTTAGAAAGTTTCTAGGTTAATCTCTTTCTCACCCGGGCAAATTCAGCCCACTAAACCCCAGTCAGGAGAAAATTCCAGTCAAAAACAGGTATTTGGTGTAGGGTTTTAACAGGGAGGGGTGAGTGAGCTTTGGGACACGGGGTACAATGAGACATTCAATATAGCTATCGGTTCTAGTGTTTAGGTATACCCTCTCTTTTGTCATAAGAAGCACTTATTATTACGCACTAAGCAATGTACAAATTATCCAGTTTGGCATTCTTTTGTCGAGATGTGACTGGAATTTTCATTTTTGACAATTTGACTGACTTACGGAACAGTTACGGTACATCATATGATTACATACTTCTGCAAAGCTTTCCTTCCAAGAAGTTTACTAGTCGTGAAGAAACATGTAAATCAAAGGTATTACTTGAAGAGGTGTGCACAATTATAATTTTGGGCATTCAGTATATATGTTTCATCACATTTAAATTAAATATGAGGTGCTTTCGGGCACTTTGGAAGGGGAGCATTGGGACAATACAAATAACAAACCTATGCCATGTAGTCATAATTCGGAATAAAGACACAAAAAGATCTTGTGTAGAGGTGATTTGCATATGATGGAAACACACATTAGATCAAACAAACAGTTCAGAGAGTTAAATGAAACCTGTTGCACTGAACGTATTATGAGGCTTTATCAATGATATGAATAGCACTACCTACAATGTAGGCTGTAGGTGCATTGACTTTACTGTGATAGGCTACCAATGAAAGTGCTTTCATATTTATAGAAGCTAATTTATGTTTTATAATCAATAGTTTTCGTACACCACCCAGTAAGAAAGAAACTCAACTCAACTCGTTTTACCTTTTTTTTTTAATGTTTAATGCTCTCGGGAAGCTTACTTGAATTACCCAGTTAAGTGTCAATTCTGGGCTATGACAGTGGAAGAGATATGGCAAATGTGGACTACAAATTTTTAGGCCATTGGATATAATTGAATGCTATTTTGCATTCAGTGCCAGTGTGAAATATGAACGAATGATGGTGAGGCTAGAGAATGGTCAACCTTTTGTTTTTATGGGGCGGGGGATTAATCATTCGTTTCTCCATGACTGGTGGATGTCCCAATGCATCCCTATACCGGGGGCACTGGGACGAAAAAAGTAAAAACATAATTTAATCTTGTGAAAAAAATGGAAAGTGATGTTTTAAGTTTTAATGCATGCGAGGGTGCGCTATGTTGTGCTTTATAAGACAATGTAATACGTGACCTGTATTATATTTCAAAGGAATGTTAGGCACAAAAAAGTACAATATATCACAATACGCCTTACTCTCCCCTACCTGACAAAACAAGTTAAAGCAATTCCAGTCAAGAAACATACATGATTTCGGGTTTTAACGGGTACCTGACAACCTGTAATATCTAGAAGTATGATTAAAAATCAGTTATGCTAAGTGGTTCAATGCAGGAAAAATGCCCACGAATATTTCTCCTGAAATTTTAATATTCGCAAGGGAAAAATGTGCTTGATTAACGATATCCCTTTCCTTAGCGGGTCCCAGCAAGGGGTCATGTATAATATAAGCTACGCCTATGCCCCTCATCCATTTCATATGCCAGTACTAATTCATTTCTTGCCCCTCCCCAACTTTTATATTCTGACTTACGCCTTCAACTCTTAGTGCTTTGCTCCAGGATCTAGCCTCCTCGTCTACGCAATTAGGCCTACTAGTTATCTTTTAGGAGACTTCCGTTGTCTTAAAACAGTAGTTGCAACTCTTCAATACGGTATTTCGGAATGAACACAAGTAGAAAAGGTCAAAGGTAACGAGGGAAAGTGCAGGGAACGGATGATTTTTTTCCACCATCACTATGGAGCCAGAGGCTATGAGCGACGCTCCGCAGACACTGCAGTTGATGCCGGTGTGGAAGTTTTTTTGTCCTATGTCTGCCCGGACCGAAAAACTATTTTGTTTGGTCCTAGGACAAATAGATCTAGCTGTTTCGGTCCAAGTCTAGTTTTTTTGGTCCGACATACAAATCGATCATGTCGGACCGAAAAAACTATTTTTTTTTTCGGTCCGGAAGTCATTCCAGCAAGACAGAAAAGGTTTTGACTAATAGCCAGGTAAATTTTGGTTTGGCCCATTTTTTTTTTTGTGCTATATTTTTGATAACACTTTTATTTCTGACAAAATGTCGAGAATAAAATAAAAAAGTCAACCTCCAAAAAGGCTACATTTCTGCCATGGACTAAAAGGCGAAGTAGACTGCGGGGAAGGGGGAGGGCGAAAGGATAATAAGGATGGGCGAGACAAATGCCTCAAACATAATACTGTAGTAATTTTGAATTTTCTTGGATGAAATGTTTAGGGTTCGCCGCGTCATGGCTACAGGCCAGTGGTGTACAAGGGGGGGGGGGGCATTGGGCCATTCCCCCTCACTGATGCCATTTTTTTTAGTTCCTTAAAATACGTAAATTTTTTAACACACATTTAACTTCAAAAGGTAGCATATGTGGCACAAGACTGCATGTAAAGACACCCACTTTTCAAATATTTTCAAAGGGGAGGGGGAACTCTTCCCCTTCCCCAGGCCGGAGGTCACACAATATACTACATGGTCCCACATGAGAGAAATCCTGGGTATGCCGCTGCTATAGGCAGTGTTTTCAAAAGCCTGATTACGAGAACCAATAAGCCACGACCCTTTCGCTCCGCCCTGGGTTCGTACGTACGTAGTGACGAGACGGCCTCGTGTTCTATCCAACAGTCAGTCTTGCACAAAAACTGACAGCTTGCAGACTCCGTGTACGTTTATTCTCTTAATATCCTGTACGTAAAATCTTTGAAGGAGGGGTGGCG
>WURT03161387.1:0-10711 GCA_009936505.3 Holothuria glaberrima | reverse complement strand
TGCAGAATAACAGGTCAGTGTTTAACCAATCAGAATGCAGGATTCTCAATAACGGATGGCTAGAGGTGGTAGAATACGTAACGCAAGGCTAGTGCATTGCCGGTTATTATGTAGCGTGTTGGTCATGAACGAAAAAAGGGAAGCGGTCGGTGTCAAATTCGCGCACCACTGGCAACACAGTTTTTCGATTACAGGAATTTATCGGGAATTACTTTTGCATTTTGTTTGGAGGATCTTTTAAAATAAGACTTAAGTTTTGGGCAAGACACTTTACAAAAAATATATTTATATCATAACAGAACCATGACATGCCTCCATCAGGGAAACTGAGTGAAATTTTTGTGACCCTGAAGTGCTAAGGTAGTTATGCATTTTTGGCAGAGAAATGGGTGGATAGGCTACTATATAGCACTACTACACTCCAGGACAGAACATGTATATGGAATCTTTTGACGTAATCCGTGGATGAAAACTGGCAGACAGACACATTGACAGACTCTTTGTAACGTTAGGCTGTGACATCGTAGGCAAACAAGTATTTAAGGTTGATTTTACGTCGGTATTTCGAGAGGAAATAATACCAAAAAAACTTATATTTCATTCTTAGAATGTACAGAACTGTTCATAATATAGTTCAACTGCAATGTGAAGGTTGTCATGATGCATTGTGTACAGTGCTAGCTTAGAGATATGCGATAGACAGTGAGAAAACATGACCTTCCCATACATGTTAATAATCGGTGATGGGTAATCGGCATCGGCCCGATTATGTTATTGAATAATCGTTAATCGGTAATAACCGATTATTGCCTTTGGCTTCCTGTGCTGTGCAGTAATGTGTGCATGATATACTGTCTATTTATAGATAGGTTGTAATACCAGTTCTTGACCATGTGTGGAGAAAAGTGGGAAGCTGGTATACTCCTTCTTAGGAAGTGAGGCTATTGAAGGGAAATTTTGACAATTGGAGGGAAATTGGCCGTGTGTATTGTACATCTAACTATGTAAGGAATTGTGGAAATTTGTCTCCCTCCCCTGGAAGTAAGCATATTTCCAGCCCTGGTCCCTGACAACACTGCAATTAATGGTTCTACCCATGTTTTGCAAAATTATTGGAAATTGTCCCCATAGGTTGACCCTTCAGGAAACCAAAAAATGTATTTGGCCTACAGCCTGTAGGGAAGACTTACTACAGTCCCTTGCATGTCTTTACTGCCGTACACTGTGCAACGAATTTTTTGTTCTGTGTTACGTACTTTCCTGTGCTCAGCGTTAGGATAGCATATAGCCTATACACAGTCGGTACAAATTGCTTACGTTCCGAACCAAACAAACGGTAGATTTTCAAAAAATGTTTACGATACAAAAACGAACATGCAGTTAAATTTTTTACCTTTACGCAACAAGATATACACTGATGGACTTGTCAAAGGGACTGTTTAAAATGAGAAACCATGCCACTTAACAACACCGACTGCCTAACCGCTAATTGCTAATTTACGCAGCGCCACCATCATGCGACTTACAAGTTGCTGTATGATGCCTTGGCTTTTCAAAATGGAATCCCGGCAGTAGAAATATAGCGTGGGCCTCACAGTTTCCTAAATGGAGATTGGAATGAAATGTGGCAAGAGGGAAGTTAGCCCCATTAGGAGCTTTTGACAAATTTATGTGTACAGTAACTGCCTTTTTTGTTACCAATGAACAAATTCATTGTGGCAAGGGAGACTTTAGTCCTACCCTGTTTTAACTATTTTTGTAATTTTTATGTCTGAAAAATTCAGACAGAAATACTTGAAAGTCAAGTCATCCACCTTTAAAATTTTAGCAGACATTTAGGTTACCCAGGACTTTATGAGTCTGCAGTCTGCTGTGAGTCCCAAAAATTTGTAGTCCTTAAAAGGACTGTTTTAGCCTATAAACAGACCGTGTTTTAGTCCTTACAAGGACTGTTTTTTGTTTGTTTGTTTTTTTTTCTTTCTTCTTTGTTTTTTTTTTCTTTCTTCTTTGTTGTTGCTACTTCTTGACAAAAAAATCTCCCGTTTTCTTTTGGCAAAAGACTCTTCTCTCAGCTGCCATGTTTCTAATGGACCTCAGGAGTAAAAGCTGGGCGGGTGAAGCATTCCGCTGCCACCTCGTCACAGTTGATTCCCAACTTTCCCCAGCTTCTGATGGTTATTGGTGGGACCTCTTCCCATGCTTCTGCAGCCATGTAGACAGCGTCTTTGATGGTGAGAGCTTTCAAAAACGCCATCAGATCTCCATTGTCGTGATCTTCCTTGACCAGTCTGTGAAGCAACTTCTTCCGATACCACCTCTTCAATGCTTCCAACACTCCCTGGTCCATTGGTTGAATCAGACAAGTCGTATTGGGGGGTAGGAACCTTGATCTGACCGTCATCAGACTCGAGGATGGACGCCTCTGGATGTGCTGGTGCATTGTCTAGGAGCAGGAGGGCCTTCTGGGGTAGATTGGCATCTGAGACGTGATTCTTGACAGCCGGAATGAAGAAAGATCGAAACCATGTGCTGAATGTCGTGCTGTCCATCCAGGCATTTTTCTGAGCAAAGTATCTCACTGGAAAGTTGCTCATGTTTACATTTTTGAAGCATCTCGGCTTTGCAGCTTTGTGGATAAACTCCAGTGGTAGCTTGTGGGTGCCAGAAGCATTCGCCACCCCAAGAAGGGTCAGTCCTTCCTTTCCCTTCTTGAATCCCGCTGCGGAAATCTCACGTCCACATGCTAGAGTCCTGTTTGGTAGAACCCACCAATACAGCCCTGTTTCGTCACCATTGTAGATCTGATCTGGTGTGAGCTCTTCTTCCTCGATAAACTTCTGGAACTTTTCCTTGAAGGGACCGACGAGACTGCTGCTGGCTGACATCTTTTCACCCTGGATGGTAAGTACCCTTATGTCATGGCGGTCTTGAAACCGGTTTAGCCATCCGTTGGTGGCTCTGAATCCTGGGTCACCTCCTAGGTCCCGGTTAAGCTGCAATGCCTTCTCCGTCAATATGTCCCCTCTCACAGGAATCCCCTCACTTCATTTCTGAATGAACCACAGGTAGAGGGCATCATCTAATTCACTGTCCTTGGAGAGTCTCATGGTTTTCTTGGCCACAGGACTCGACGACAGCTCCGTGTTGCCTGCAAACTCTTTCAGCTTTGGGCCAGCTTTCGTGATGTCGCTTATCGTTGATTTCTCGACTCCCAGTTCTTCCGCCAGTCTTGTCTCAGATTCGCTGTCGCTCAACCTCTTCAGAATGGCCAACTTTTCGTCAATGGTTAAGACCACCGTCTTCCTCTTCCCTGGAGTTCTCGTCACTGTAGATGAAGCCATGATACAGTGCAGTACTAGCTGATTTTTACAGATGGAAATGTCATGCAATGATTGCAGAATCAAAACTGATAATAAGTCTTGGGCACTGCTCATTTTACTTGTTTGAATTGTTTGTTGTACCGCCCTATTTGGATATTTGGGAGAGTCAAAACGTTCGGAAACTTTGATTGAGTTAATCCGAAGTGGCTGTGCTTTAAGCTTGTAAACTTTAAGCTTGTTAACTTATTCAAAGCTTGTTTACCTTGTCATAAGCTTGGGAAGTGCTCACAGGACTATCAGTTTCCTTTCCACAATGATGTAAATGATATGAAAGAATTGCTAAAAAACAGACACAGAAGATCGATGCATTCTTTTAAAAAATGTAACAACTTACAGCACAATAACAGTATCGCGCATTAAGTTCGGCTGACACTTTGGTCTCAGTTAAGGCTGATTGACATTCAGCCACTCAGTCTTTCATTCCAATCACTGCATTGATACATTTGAAAGGAGCGGTGTTTAGGCTAGGCAGGGCGTACACTTGCGGGGCTCTGTATGAAAAGCTTACGCTTAGATAACAGTGCACTTCAGTAGGCTATTGAGTCAGTGGTGCTATTGTGATTCTACACGGACACAGAAAGAAAAAAAGACAAAGAGTAGAGTATGTAATCCTGTACCATTTATTCATTTTCTAGCGTGGTGGTTCAAGTCAGTAGTACAGTACTTGATAAACATTAACAATGTTGTATTTTCCCTACGTGAAAATCTGCACCGATCGAAAAAATTTTCCGTCATAACAAAATGTCAAATTTAGGCTCAAATTGTACGTAGTTGTGGAATATACCAGTTTTGCTAAACTGAACGGCAAGTTCAGATAAACATGGTTTTGAATAAACGGGGTTCGGATAAACAGGGTTTTACTGTATGTTGGGGAGGACTTCTGTGATTGCCATAGTATGTACAGAACAATTAATCTATCTTTAAAGGCAGAGTCGGTTTTAGAATAACCTAACTTCGACAGATTTGGCATACCTACCTCACACTGTGGGAATGGTTTTGTCATTGTGAAGTCACTTTTCATAGAAATATTCTTACAACATTCATAAATTCTGAAAAGGTTTTTGCGGAGAGTTTCTTCAGTAAATATTCAGATTAGACAATTCTTTAGTGGGCAGTTTGTTTGGTTTTCCATTGATGCATGGAGTGTTCTGTTGCTAAGATGATGGTTTTGTAAAGGTGGCAAGAAAAATGCAATTTCATTGGTAGTTGCAATTTTCAAGGATTTTTCACATAAAGAAACATTTTCAAGCAGTGGGTTAAAAGTGAATTCTCAGTTGCAGTAGAAATATGTACTGTAATTGTGAGATTTGTTGTGCAAATTGTGGCTCAGTCAGTGGGGTCCTGTGGTGTACTGATGTGGTTAAGTCTTGTAATATTGTGGTCTTAAACATAGCAATGATACAGGTGTTTACCTAATATTGTACTGAAGTGTGATGGTTTCCAAACACTGTATAGATCTTTTGAGCTACCCAAATTGCACATTTGTTGACTGTGTTCCATTTTGTAAGTTGATAGATAGTCTAGCCTCCTGGCCTACTTTATACTTGCCCGCCTGGCAGATGTATATTACTCCCAGATCTGATTACTCCTGCACCTATATTGGCTGTACTCGTAATATAAACATCCAGGAACTTTTGCAATAAGTCTTTGTCGAAATACATAACAACTGCACATTGTACATACCAACACAACAAACATATCATAAATATGCAACACAAAAATGACTAAAGTAAGTCTGATTACCATGTGTTTCACATGATCAAAGTCAATAGGTTTTTTGGGTGTGATTTCTCTGGCTTAAAACTCACACAATGAAGAAAACTGAGTCCCATTGACTTACTGTGTAAAAGTGAGAAAGTCATAGAACAAGGTTACAGTTGAAGCTTTGTTGTGAATATTCATATTTTGAAACCAGTCAATAGACCTTAAATGCATTGATGTCATGTTTGGAGGAAAACAATGAGTACGTGGCTGTATGCAGTAGAATTCACCGCGTGCGTGCAGTAGACTCGCTCGTATCCGATTGGTTGACGAATCAGCTGTCTGCATTTGTTGGTGTAACTTGCAATGATACAAGTGTTCCTCCAAAGGAGGGCGTACTTTTTGCTCTGTGACATCATATGCATAAATACATAAGGTCTATAGTAGAGAGGTAGCTTCAAATTGGGCTCATGAATTTAGTGAAATTGGATGATCTCTGTCATTCTTTGCAGGTGTTAGAGTTTGTAGGTCAAAAGATTAGTACATATTCGACACCTGCTATGAAGCAGGGCTGCCAGATGAAATTTTCACTTTGCAGTCGAACTTTTCCTCAAAATGGCCAAATTCAAGATAAGCTGCACTTTCATCACTTCAGGGAAGATTTTTTCATGGCCAAATAACCACTTTTCATAGGACCATTTTGTAATGACAAAATTAAACCAAATTATATAGTACTATTTGGCCCCCCAAAAATGGGCCAGTGGCAGCCCTGCTATTTATTAAGGTAAACTTTATACCTACAGTTCAATAAGAGAGCAATGTGCAATGGGTTGTTGAAGCTACACCAGAGTTGACCACTGACTTTTTACAGGTGCCAAATTTGGATAAGTTTGCCAGGAAATATCTAATTTGGCATTGAGTAGTCCATGAACTGGGAAGAAACGTCTACCTTGCGTTTCTACTGTATTGTCCATATCAAAATGACCCTTCCTTACCTCCAAAAAAAAAAAAAAAAATAAAAAAGGTGTGTAACTGAAAAAAACAGTATTATCAATATGTATTATAAGTAGATATTTCCACTTATTTGCTCATGAGTTTCTAATCTACATTTTATGACAGATGTAGCAGTTTTAACATTTTTTTCTCCCATTTTCCTTCCTGCAACAGCTTCGTCAAAAGGCAGACAATATATATCACAGATTCCTCTCACCAGAAGCAACAATGCCAGTAAATTTAGAGGGAGACTATCGTCAAATGGTGGAAAAAGCCATAAAAAATCCTAGTCCAGAGATGTTCAGAGAACATCAACTACAGGTAAGCTAATATCTTTCCCTAATGACCAAAATTTATATATTTTCTTTGACATTATTTTTTTTCTCTACATAGCAGTTGGTCATATAAACAGAAGCTTGTTTTCCTTCTTATTACGTTCTTTTTTTTTGTATTTGTCCAGAGACTTTCAGGATATTTCTTTCCTTCTAATCGCTTTTTAACCTTGGGTAGAATCACCTGGTAGAAATGCAAGTTGGCATTACGCAGTCAATATCATGTTGTCGTGTAGCATGACTTAAACAGGGCTTGCTTTTTCACTTTTCACTAGCTGTTAGTTATTTCAGTGTAGATGTGAGCGGCACAACTCTAATTGACAACTGTAGATGCTATGGCAACAAGGTAGATCCAGTCCTTCTATTTGTGCCAGCCTCTTACGTAAAGGGAAATATTGCGTTTGTTTTACAGAAAATTTTCATAGTTTTTGAACCAATATTTATAGATACAGAATGATAGACAATTCAAAATAAGGCAGTACGATAGCTTCCTTTTCAAGAAGTAAGGCTTTCGTTGGAAGAAATTCAGTGATTTGTTGCACAGAAATAACCTGTTTAGCCAAACTTTCAAAAATTCAAATGATGCAACTACTCTTGTAATGCAAAATATTCGAGGAGATAAAGGTATTGCTGGTGTTTATTTTTGATACTGAATGGTTTAATAGGTATTAAAGCTATTTTCTTTATATGTCATGTTGGTGCATTTTAAACGCAATATTTCCCTTGGAGACACATTTGTATGTTGAGTGGGCCTAGCAAGTTTAGATTAAACTTGGTATTTATCCTTATAATTTAGGTAATTACATACTTGCATGAAAGAACATATGAAAAGGCTGAGATATGACGTATTAGAGGGCACCATTTGGCATGCCACAACCCACCATGCTTTAGACTTCTTAACCAGATGGTAATTGTATGCCATTAGTTAAGGAAGTCTAATTGTAAATAGGAAGTATGTAGATGAGCTCATAGATATACTGTCCATTTATCATGTAAGATTGTTAATAGAAGGTATTAATCTTTGAAGCTCATGAATTCAAAGGGGGAAAGTTATGTGGATTTTAACATACCAGTGTGTATTTACCCCCCCCCCTTCTTTTCTATCTCCATTGCTGGAAAAAGCTGGGACAATTAGCAGTTTGCCCCTGAAGTAACATTAATAATGAATTTGTATATAGCGCAAATCAGCAAAGCTGCTCAGTGTGCTCTCTAATAAATACAATTGAAATAGTGAAAATGTCAATTAAACTTGAGTAAGTTAAACTCTAAAGGAATCAAAGGATAATAAAAATTCAAGCACAAAAGAAGGAATGCAAAAACTCAATCTCTAAAAGTACAATCACAACCCTTTAACTTTTTTGGAAGGAGGAAAGTTTTCAGTGAAAAATCCATTATTCTACCACCCCTAGCCATTCGTAATTGAGAATCCTGCATTCTGATTGGTTAAACGCTGACCTGTCATTCCACAACACACAAGCTGATAAAAATAAGGTTTTTTCACAGATTTTCGGTGGTAGAATAGGGATAAACCACATTTGTCGGACTATTATTGTCTTATGAACTGTCTCAACTCCAAATTTAGCAAAATAACGAACTCGGAGAGTTCGTCATTTTGCAATTTGGAATCACAACGGTTTATTCACCAATAATAGTCCGTCAGATGCAATTTATTCCTCAAATAGTCTCCGCCTCCCCTTCTTGGAAAAAATGAAGATCCACCCTTATTGCAGGTAGTGAAGTGTCGTAGAATGAGATGGGCATCTTTGTGTATAACAGTAGACCTCATGTTAGTTTCTGCTTGTCAGTAGTCTCATTCCCAGTTGTTTTCTGTTTTGATCCTGTATTGTTTCATAATGGTATTTGATTCCTGTTTTGTTGTGCCTTCCAAAATCTCTTTCTGTTTATCCCATCAAATTTTAACCATATTTTGGTTTCAGTTAGTCCCTATTTAAGTTAATATTCTACTTTTATTTACGGTACAATATCTTTAGCTACTTCAGAAGGTATACTTGCATTTAAGCTGAGTCTATTTTGGGAATTGGGTACACAGATTATTTGCTGCTTGTCAAAATTTGAATTATTTAATTGTCCAGAAAATTGAAATGACATTTAGGTAGGGCAAAACTTGTTTTTAGTTCTAACCCATGACTTTCAGCCAAGAATCAGGTGGTATTATTCCATTATCAGACAGAAATAGCAAAACCATGCCAAGACGGACTTCCACAATATCTCTGTAATCCATCGTTTTATATTTGCTATCATTATTTACATTCTGCATTGATGATTTTGACTGTTTTTGTATAGATCATGGCATCCCCCTTCCTACCCCCTACCTACCACCATTTTTTGATGACTCCTAATACCATAAGCTTAACCTTTTTACTACTGAAGGGGGCCTATCCCCCCATACTGAGCCAAATATTAAAGAAAATCAATATTTAGGCACATGTTCTAATCTTTCCTATTTTTCTTCTAACGTTGGCATGACAATGGTGGTTAAAAACTCCATTACTCGCTGATTCCATCCCCGAAACACGATTAAACACCGTAGGTTTATACGGCGCTATTCCAGAACGCAATGAGTGGTATGGTTTCTCTGCGAAACCATACATAGCAAAAGGGTTAAGTTTCTGATGGGTAATTTTTTTTGACAGAAACTTTTTGCATAGCTACTAATATTTGGTTCTAAAAGTTGGGTTTGTCAAAATATCTACATCTTGGTAATAAGTTGGGTGGGCTGAAATGAGTTATAACTGTGAGAACCAAAGCTTTGGAAGTTTCCTGACTGGGGTGAATAGATACATAATCAAAACTATTTTTTTTTGATTATATATTGTGAGGGTTAGTAAGTTTCTCATACTACAAATCACAATAATTACTTAAATGTTAGCCCGGCCACATTCTGACCTCTGTTGGCCTTCTATAGAGAACCTCCCAAGAAATATTTTCTGTGGCTCTTCTTCTGTCGCTTTGTAGTCCAGGGAGTTCAGTGCTAGTCTAATAGTACCCTGTGGAGCAGACTTAGTTTGTTCAGTACCCCTTTTAGGCTTCACAGACCACCTATATTCACTTCGCAGACATATACTGACCCCTTACTGCCTACAATATGCATTATTCCCGAGCGGAGCGAGGCACCCGAAAATCATGAGTAAAGAGTTTAGAGGCCTCCAAAATTTCTGGAGTTTTCCTTAAGTAACACTAGGTTTCCGATCGTTATTTATCTACCTTCGTTACCGTTTAGTGCTCGTATTTCATATTTGATAAGTGTATTTTGGTGGAGACTGAACAAGGAATATGCCGTACAGTCTGCTATGTAGGCAAGTCAAATAGCAACTCCCGTGCTTAGTCTGGCTATTTTTGCAGTGTGTATAAACAGCCTAGTGGACTTGCCCAAGTATTATGGTATCATATTGAAGGTAAATATTTCATTGACAACTCTTCCTAGATAATGTTCATGATCATTGTTCAGATTTCAAATTCAAGTCAGAGAAACTATTGAAATTTAAAACTACCAGCACATGTGCAACATTTAACTCTTAGAAAAGCCATCGCATTGCTAATGTACTTCATGTACAAAGAGGGTTTCATTTTGGGTGCCCTCATGTAGACAATTTTAATTGTACATTCTAAATTTGCTATAGTGTGGCTTGGCCTTTATCTTTTGATAAAAAGGGGGACAATAGCCAATGTTCTTTGTGTTCATCTAGTTCCTTCTTAAATAAATGTAAAAAAAGTTTTAGGTGACAAGAACCGGAAAGTGTCTCACCCACAGTGAATGACTATTAAATATGACACTTCTCTAAGTAAGCTTAAAAATGGGAGGTACTGTTGACATTGTATTGTGGATACAAGTTGTCAAAAAGAATGACCCATTCGGGAGTGAAGTCATTGATGCAGTGCTTACCTAAGGTATGTATGTGCCAAAAATAGTTTTGTTTGTCATAGAAAGTCCCTACCTTTTATACAAAAAGATGTGGGACACTCACAAGTGGAAGGGAAACACATGCTGTCTTCATTGATGAACTAGTCCTTATTTTGGAATCATGCGTAACCTTTAATTCTTCAAGGAAGTCTGCGGTTTAGGTCAGAGGTACAGTACTGTACAGTTTGTCTACAAAACGTTTGCTCTGAAGGAGAGTTGTACAGGGATGTAAGACTTCCGGCAATTGCCGGATTTCCGGCAATTTTGTTTTTCCTAAAAAAACCTCCGGCCAGCCGTAAAAAAAATGTGTTCCTTAAAATCTCCGGCAACGGACTACAACTCGGTCGCCAGAAAAGAAAAATTGGTGTGCCTAAAAAATCTCC
>WURT03161386.1:0-28285 GCA_009936505.3 Holothuria glaberrima | reverse complement strand
ATATATATATAACAATGTATGGCTATTCACTACCAAGAAAATTGCTCAACACCATAGACAGTGGAGCTTGCATATACTATTGCTATTCGCTCAGATTTAGTTGCAACACAGTGTTTCATGCCACTTTGCAATCATCAGGCAACTGAAAAGAGATATACTATACGGGGAGGATCATCTCATCCTTTGGTTACGGTCCGGTGGTTTGTTGCGGTCTAGCTTTTTGTTGCCATGCCTACACTTGCTTATCAACTCAGTTCTCTTATTGATGGAGTTCTTTAGCCGTAGCAGTTCGAGCTTTTTATCTAAACATAAATTACATTGCCCCAATTGTCTCCTATGTGTGTCTGACTTCTTCAGGATCTCCTGTTCTATATATATATATATATATATATTCCAAATGTGTAGGAATTGGTGGTTTCCAACTACTAGGCAAAAGATAAAACGTACACAAATATGCTAAAGCTTTCGATTATTTAATCAACCTTCTTCAGTGGAGTGAGATAAAAAGCAAGCAAGACCGTTAAAGTACCAATGGCTAAAAATGGGAAGCAACAAGCACAATTTAAAACACGGATTAACACATGCTGGTAAAATACTTAACAATACAAAAATCGCAACACCGAAGTGCACCTGAATGATAACCGTATGGCTAATTCTATTATAAATAGCTAGTAAAAAATAGGATTAAAACAGTCCTAAATGGCAAGTAAAAACATAAAAGGGGAATTAAAGAAAGCAAAAAGTTTTGAAAAGATTGCGTAAAAGAAAGGAACGTAAACAGAGACCTTAAAAGCTACGTCTTAAATGTGTCAAGAAAAAAAAACATCTAAAAACAAGGGTGGAAATGCATCAAAATACAGTTAAAATAGAGACAATGCAGTGAAATATTGTGAAAATACAGTAAAAAATTAAAGTGAAAGATTTAAAAAGAACAAAATACATATTATAAAAAATAAAAGAAAAAATACACAAAAATGAGTAAAATTATAGATAACAGAATCTTTTGTACGAATTGAACTTTTTTCTTTTGTTGAGACCATAAGGATTGTAGGAACCGAGGGATATAACTGAGCCAAAGGAAAGCAAACACAGGAACACAAAGATAAAAGATGACATGTGCACACTCTGGAGGCCAATGCAACTCTGTTTAATTACCTCTCCGCCCTGTTTAGCCCTGACAGAGCTCAAAGATCATTGACCAGTCATAAATAAAGTGGATTTAACTGATCCAATCAAAATTACTCTTCAAATTAGGCTTAGACAGACTCAGTCTCCACTCTCATACAACTCTCATACAACACTTGGACTTGACTGTTTACAGAACACCTGTAGGAGCATGCAAAGTAACAATATCAAGGATATACCAATCACAATAGGAGCATTCCAGGCATAAATACTCTTACTGTACAGAGAATGGGTACACTTGAATAAATAGGATATTACACAAAGTAGTGTCTACTGTAGAACCTGAGTAATGTACTGAAAGCAGAAGTCAAATACCACAAGCTCCCACAGAGCCCTAGTACCAACTCTTAATCCTTACATGATGGCTGGTACAAAGTTGCGCCATCCAGTAAGCTTCTCATTTTGTCAGTGTTAACCAGTCAATGGTAGACTGCTCAATCTGTGAAGGGGGCTAAAATATTGAAAGGCTGTGATCATAGGGTGCTACAAGACAGCTTCACAGTACTGTTTCGTAAGGGCCCAGTTTGGTAGGGCCTCACTCTTCAGAATCCTGATGTAGAATAGCGTCAACATAGTTTTAGTTTTAGTATTTTTTTGTACGTTTCCGTTTTGGAAATGTACTGTGAATTGTTGTGCCCATTTAAAAAAAAGCGTACACGACCAATCTGGGCGAACAAAGATACGTTACCTATTGGAATAATTACGCCGCAGATGTTTATTTCTATGTCTACAAGAGCTGATGAGTTCGTTTCGTTTTTTTTAAAGTTGCTAAGGAAGGTTTGTGTATGATGAAGAACTTTTATTCGAGGCAGAGGTTGCAAGTGTTCGACGATGTAGGGTAGGCTTTACTTATAAGCTTCCATTTCACAGAGTTATTGACACTAGCAGTCTTCAACCTCCATATGTATTCACTGAGTGTTGTTGTGTTTCTTTTGTCTTTGTGATTGAAGCTGGACTTGTGGGCAGTGTACCTGGTTTTGAATGTGTCTTCTGTAAGACCAATGTACGATTTTTCTTTGTGGTTGTCGTGTCATGTCACGGTGGCCTTGCACACTATGTTGTCGGCGAGGCAGTTACCCTCCAGAGGAAATTGGTTTTGCGTTCTGCAGTTTCAGTTCTTTTGCATTGCTGGTTTTAGATTTTGTTTGGTCAGTATGTGTTTGTTGTGCGCTGATATTATTTGGTCCATGTTTGCCATGCCGCTGTAGCTCAGTTTTACCGTGTTTTTGTTGAATAAGGGGTGTAGTTTGTGTTCTGGTGAGAAGCAGTTGTTTAAGAGGTTGAAGAACTTCTTGCCAACGTTGGTGGTGACATTGTCGCTGAATGGAGGGTTGAAACAGGTTATGTGTCTGGTGCGCCTCCATTCTGTGGTCTTAATGTGTTGGTTGATGCTAGGCGATTGAGGTATGTACTACAGGTGGAATCTGTAACCGCTCTTACGTAGTGCTTCCTGGTATATGGGTGCAGTGGTATTGAAAGTGGTTTCGTTAGATGAGATGCTTGATAATCTTCTATTGATACTTTCTGGAATGTTGTTTATGATGATTGGTGAATGTTTGCTCTGTTTGTGGAGAGGTGTGTTGTTAGTTTTCAGGTATGGTGTATATGTCCCAGTGTGGAGGTCAAGTGTTAGAGCAAAGAAATTAACTACTTTTTTGTTGGCTTCTATTTCAATTTTTAGGTTGTTGTTTGCAAATACTGCTTTCTTAATAATTTCTGTTTGTCTGGGTGTTGTTTCGCAAACTGCCATCCCTTCACATCAACATTAATGTCGGCCTATATAGAAATGCCGGCCTATATACAGATGACGGGTTGACAGTTTGCAAAACAACACCCAGACAAACAGAAATTTAAGGGATAAACAGACAGACAGGCAAACAGACAGACAGACAGACAGACAGCTAGATATGTGCGTATATATATATATACATATACCAGAGATTCGGAGGGTCACTTCCAGCCGAAAAAAGTGCTCGATACGAAAGGGTAGATCCTGGGATACAAATACAAATACATGGTAAATATATATATATATATATATATATTGTTACTCACAGCATGTTGTTACTCCGAATATATATATATACATATACATATATATATATATATATTGTTACTTACAGTATGTTGTTACTCCGAGTTTCACGCCATTGCGGCAACTGTCAGTCAGACGTATTCGGACTGCGATGGGCCTTTTCGTGCTCTGTTTTTTTTTTCTTTTTGTTCAAGCCGATATGCTTGGTGTGTAGAATTCCTAGCTTTTCTTGCATGCAGAGGTTGCATTGCACCAATCTACGTTGGCTTGTGTTCAATTTGCTGAATTTTTCCCACTCGATTTTGTTGTTAATCTCTCTTTTTTACAGATCCCATACGTATTTAGATAGCTCCGTTTCTTTTTCGTATATCTCGTGTTTGAAAGATTTGGTGTGGTTATTAAAACTCTGCTTAAAGGGTCCTCCTGGGATGCTGATGCTAGATTTAGATTCTGCTCCTGATACCTGAGAATCTTGGACTTTTGCGCTACGACGCTTGTTAAGCATTCCCCGCGGAGGAGCAGTAGTCCTTTACAGTTGCATAGATCTGTGTGGGTTGCCATGTTGCTTTGTTTGGCGATAGCGGAGATGTGGGATTGTATGATTGATTTCATATTCTTAAGGCAGCTGTAACTTATTTTACTGTATTTTTTTAGAATATATTGCGGATTTTGTGGCCGTGCACAAAGTTCTAACTATCAACTTGAGCACAGTTCCACCTACGTTGGTCTTAACACTCTTGCCAAAGGCCGGGGGGAGGGGTTGGACCAGATGACATTTCTCGAACGGGTTCTCTTTTTGCGTGCTTCTCTCTCCTCGTCTTGCTTGGGTGTTAAGGGCTCTGTCATACAGGAGGCGGCAGCCTTAAAGACGTCGCTATTGGATGAAAGCATAGGAATATATATATATATGTATATATATATATATATATATAGGGGCAAGGGGCACTCCGGTGAACACGGAGTGTGTGAGAATTTCTTGTGACGTTCAGGGTGGATGTTGTGAGTAGTGTCATGTGTTAGCTAGTGTTAGCTTCCTTCGTCGTATGTTTCCACACCTTCCCAACATAATCTATTGAGAGATGTATGAATCACAAAAGAAAGCAGAACTGACAGACGGTAGAAACATCCACTCCTGTCTATAGACACGCCATAGTGTAACGTGATGTTTGTAATGAACATTTTTTGCACGAAATTTTAAGATCGTTTGGCCGACATTACATAGCAAACATTTTGCCCGAGAATGGCACATTTTCTACCCCAATGGAGAGAGGGTAGCTGCAGCCTTCAGCCTTCCCTACGCCCGCCCTACGCTCAGTGTTTTTTTAGAAGTAAAAGTTTCGTCACTGAACCCTAGCACTGGGTAACAGGCTTTTCAGATATCAAATATGTTAGCGATTATTATTTTATTAAAAAAGTAATTATGGACAAGATGTGAGGTACAAACGAACTTGTCACTGTGTAGAAAGTTTTACGATAAGATAGGGGCATTACTTCTTCAGTTTTGTAATTACAAAGAATAAGCAGTCCCCCAGACTTATTTGGCCTATGAACTAAAGGTTACAAATCTCTTACCATCTATTGTAACTATCTTTCATAATGTTTCGAACATTAATTGTTAGGTTGGCTTTCTCTAGGTAATCATAAATGAGACGTTATTTTGCAAAAAATTAGCAAATCAGTTATAAAACTGTTGTTATATGATTTAAGAGAGCCAGCAATGAATTAGGATACCCGTGTATGAACTTAACAAGGATCAAAACCTAGGATGAAGTATCATCTTCTTGAAAACCATCAACGTTATTTTGCGTCTTTTAAGAACTGTTTCCACTCACAAACACCGCACCTGATACTGTGTGGTTCTGCTAAAAACAAGTTGGCCTCACATTTTTCAAATGTAAATCGCTGGCGCAGAGTACTAAACATGCCTGAGGTTACGGTTTCCAGGGGCCTGGATTTCATTGAAAATTATCCTGAATAACACCTTGGTTGTTCACACAGACCCGAACTAGGCTTTTCGGGGCATACATTCCCTTTTATTGTAAAATGAATTTTAATGTATTTATGGCCTCTCTTGGCTGAAACGGAAATGTCAGGCTCCAGTGCTTATTAGTTGTAGGGAGAAACGAACATCCTTCGTTGAAAACAATTACGAATGTAACACAAAGTTTTTTCTGTAAGTAAATTGCATCTTCCTCCACTAATATCTAAAGAGTCTTTCAAAAACTGGCAGCCCAAATTTGTTCCTCGTTACTCGATACTGGTCCACATAATTTTCTTGAAAAGAAGAGGGTTAACTACCTTTTCACTTCCCCTTACCACTCCGTGAAACCTGCACATGCAAATTTATGTAGCTACTATGCAGCTTATAGGTCTGGTGTCATGCCACCAAAAAGAGCTGTTGCACTTGTCAGTTAAAGAACGAAGTCCTCCAATGAAAGATCCATTGGAATTATTTCAATATCTTTTAACGCTCTCAAAATATACGTCTTCAAAGTTTGATGGTTTGTGAAGTAACTCGTTGCCTATGAAAAACTAATGATGTGGAGTGTTGCACGGTGTTAAGATTTCTTTTGCTAACCCTGTATAAATTATCTCTTAATTACTGATCAGATAGTTTACAGTTTGGTGAGTGGTATCAATATTTCTCCAGGAAACAATTTAACTTTCATAATAAACCCCCCAGGTGATAACAATGATACCAGTATCTTTGAAATTAAGGTTGAAAAAACAAAGGCTAACATTAGCCATATATCGTATGTACACATCTTTCGGTATCACATATTTACATATTTAGCTCATGTTTATTCATGACACAAGTGTGGAATAGAAATTACCCTGTAAAATGGTCAATATTTGATGGATTTTAATGGAAATTGTGTCTATTTTCCGGATCTTAATGCCTTTTAAATCAAATATCCAACTATGTAAGTTTCATGTAACCAGACCTTTAAGGATTTGACATTTATCAATAATTGCAAGTCGAGCAGAAGAGTAATGTACGTGTCTTGTTTTTCCAATAATCTTTAACAATCTCTCATTGTCTGAATCAGATGACCTATAGATTTACATATCTACATTCTGTTAGTAATCCTGTGACTATATGTTAATAATTTAAGTGACCACATGACTCATACATACCGTGAAGGACAGTGACGTGTCGAATTGTTTAAATTCTGCAATTAATGGCTTCAGGTTTCAAGCATGGTATTCATAAGGTCAGCAAAATGGGTTTTCAAATGGTATGTGTTGGGAGTTGAGTAAGTTATCTAGATTAGCAAAAGACATTGGGGCAAAGTCCATGCAGGAAAAAAAACTAATATATGCCAATATATATATGACGGAGGGACTCATGTACGTAATGTAAGGTGTATGTCTGGACCGACGTCCAGTTACAGGAAAAACTAAAAAGACAGAGCCCATTTGATAAAACAAATTGAACGTTGTTAAAACTGACAATAATGAGTTGCCAAGAGGCTAATAGCGAGTCAGCGGTGTGAAATTGCCACAAGGCATGTGACAACTACCTCGTAGGTAAAGTTGTAACCACGCGACTGCGGAGGGTCGATAGTGTAGCATCCTTCCCCTTTTATATAATGCGTTGTATCATATATTAAATGTATATTTAATGCCTTAAATTATTTTTTTTTTTGCTGAATGATAGTAAAACCACGTATGTTTTAAGTCAGAGGGAATAGTTTCAGCTTTAGTATAAAACCGCTGTGATTCAGGTGAGGAGGAACGAAGAGAAAGATGCAACAACGTGTTCTGAACTGACGTTCGTCTGAAAGGTAAATTGGCACTCACTTTAACGAAGCGCCACCATCTGCTGGCGGGTCGCGTATGCTGCCGTATAAGGAAATTTGGGCTTAAAATATCGTCAGAAATGAGTTTGCAGGCCATGCAAATTGCATATACAGATAGGAAAATGAAGTTTTGCAGTACATTGTTAATATCAAAGGTGGGGAATTACTTTTAGCCCCTCCTATTTTAAGGAGGTATTGAGCGCTCTGTCACTGCAACTTTTTCCATGTTTTCAGTTGATATTGACGTCTGGTTCGTGATTATTCAGTGTACAACATGTCAGGGACGTGCACTTACGGCATTTACATATAACCTCTTGAGATGGTAAAATGGATGTCACAACTCAAACGCGAAAGAAAGCAAATTCTCTTCAGCACTATCAATGTTCAATGTATGCACAGTGCAATTGTCAGTTGTCAGCTCTGACGAAATAGTTTTGTTCTCATCTTAATGTGGAATTGTGACGTCACATTTAACCAACCGATACCGGAGGGTAACTATATTATGTTCCAAAAATTTGTACGTGAACTTTACTATTTCCTTTAAAATCATACAAATCTTGTTGGAAAAACTTTCTGGGGCTCTGTGAATATACTTTACTGTATTACTAATGCCGCAGTAGTTTTTTTGTTTTTTTTATGCAGCACCTCACATACATCATTAAAGCCTAAATCTAATTTAGCTATCTTAAGAGCACGCACATTAGGGTCTTCTCCGTACTTACTATATTGGCAAAAAAGAGAGAATATCGCCAATTTTTTATATTTCTGTGACTTTTTCATCTTTTTTTCAGGTTCTCACTTATTTTCAGTAGAAGATCATTCTCTCTGTAAAACACCTTCTTTCGATTTTGGATTGACAATCTTACCCTTGGTTTAACTTTTGATTCGGCCTCATAACCACTTTCCCCCTTTTCTGGCGCCGTGATAGTAGCTTTAGCATGAAACGCTGATTTAAGTGGCAACTTGATAGGCTAGTTGCTAAGACGAAGTTCAGAAATCGTAAAAATATGCAAAAATGAAAAAAGAAGTATCGACATGGATTTGCTGTTTCTTGCACGCAGACGAAATGTATCTTTCCTTTAACCGCAGAGGCTAAATATTAAAGAGAAGCCATAGTGATATTCCGGCGGGACAACTACATTACATAAATGATGCAATACAAACCGCTTAAAATAAGCCATCCCGGTGGTCATAGTATGGGGCTGAAAATCTGAAATTCAAAGAACTCATGAAAATTCACAAGCTGAATTTTAGTTATATTAAGAGAGATTAGATATCTTGCATGTAATTTAACAGTCATTGCGATGTTATCAAACCGGCTTGTCTCTGATACAATCAAAATCACGTCTTCAAAATGTAAGCCATATGTAAACTATGGGACTTAAAGTGATGTTGCATGTAGGAAAATATTTCCAACTTCTGCAAGATATTTGAATATTTATTGAAAATCTTTTTATCCATTTACAGTGTGTTTATGAATGATGTTAACACTTTTAAAATAAATCCCTTAAGAGAATGATAAGATTCCCATCTCATGGCAATTATGGAGTATAATCCATTCGCTTGAAGAATCGATAGCATCAGATCAATGAATTTCACTCTTTATTTGCTCTTTAAGTTTTCTGTATTTTTCTCCCTCTTTCACCCTGTCTCTCTTTAAAGCTCTCTCTGTTACTTCTTTGGCGGTCGCAGTTTGGCTTTATTTCAAAATCTCTCTTCTCAGCTTTTCAGATTTCAAGTAAGCTTAATTTTCGCCCAGGGAAGTGACGAAACTTGGAAAGCTGCAAGTAGGGGCACTAGAAATCATGCAGACATGAGGACAATTAAGGAGGCACATTGTTATTCTAAAAGGTGTTACAGTAGTTTTTAGCTCATTTTGAAGGTCTTTGACTAACAAGTAATAATTTTACTTTGACAAAGTTTGCTGCAGTTGAACAGGTAAGACATTATTTCAAAGACAACATCCATCCGTAACAGTGCCCTTCTGAAAATTTTGTGTGATAGCTTGGCATACCCCTTATCTCGGAATAGCACTAATGTAGGCTAAACACGTAACTCTTCTTGAAATGGATAAAGAGGACATCGAGGAAAAATTTTTAAGTTGTGTTAAATGTTATCCAACATGAGTGAGTGGCATAAAGTCTACACTTCGAAGAAATTGGGCCTAATTTCTTTTATGAAGACTTAGAAACAGTCATGAAAACTGCATGTCTAGATTTGCAGTTTCCGAAATTCATGGTTAAAAATACACTTCATAAAAAGTTATTTCTTGTAGTTGAGTCAATGAAGTCTCATCCAGATTTCAAATTGTTTTTAAATAAGTTGATTTTGCTTCGTTAGAAGTCAACTTAAAGTTTACCCAAAGCCTAGAATTTCAAAAATATGTGTTACAAAGCTTGAAAAATGCATCCATACGATTCAATTATCCCCAGGACATCCAAGAGCTGAGATATAAAATGTTAAAGTTTATTCACTCAATTTAATATGGTAGATTGCGCAATAATCTGTGATGTCATTCTTGTACTATTCAAATTACTGTCTTTGTTATTCTTTCTTTTTTTTTTCGAAAGCCACTGCTCCGTGTGCCAAAATGTGATTACTGTCGTACTGTTATTGGGTGACTTTGCCATATAAGCTCTTCCCATAAAACAAGCTATGCAAGGGAGAAGTAAAAGTTTAAAGCGGTCGTATAAACATCTTACTATTGAAACGGAAACAAAAACAGGTAATGTGAGCTGTACAAGATGGACATCACAAATTATTACTCAATCAACTATATTAAGTGAATAAATTTCAGCATTTTATATCTCAGCAACGGAATAAGCTATGAAAATGGGAATTGAATGAAGTTCATTTTCCTATTCCTCTCAAATATATATTCTCTTAATTCTAGACTTTAGGTCCACTTTCAAGATCGTTCATTTCTCTTGCAGGACGGATTATCATCACCATGGTCATTTTGAGTTGTCAATGCCATTCTATCTGTTCTTGTTGCCTTCAAGCAAAAATTTGGTCTAAAATTTGACTTGTTTGTGACAGTCATGAGATGAAATAAACTTCATGAGAGTGGTTGTCTGAGAATAAGGCAACTTTCTTTCTTCGCCACTGTACATACTGTGCAGGTCCACATAATTTTCGTTTCTTCGCAAAAGCAAATGCTCTCTCTCTCTCTCTTTATTGGTTTCTCGTTGTCTTCTCACATTATACGCTAATCATTAATATCCCTTTAAGTAGGATGAGTCGCCTTCATTATTATTTTGTATCCAAAGTATCATTCTGTTTGTTCTTGCTTTCCTCTGCGCGAAACGGCGGGATGTTGAAGTATAGTCGGCATTAGTAAACTGACAAGTTTGTGGAGGGTTGAAGTAGTTTTTCGAGTGCTTTATCAATACCTGGAACTTCTGGTCTGTAGTTTGTGGGGATTCGTCGGAATTCACGAAGTAAAAATAAATTCCACGAGAGTGAATATTTGAGCTTGGGTCAATGTCGTCCCCACGCCGTTAGACATGCAAATAAATAACGTTATCAGATTATTTGGTAGTTTCAGTTCAGGGGAAGGGGTGGCTTGAAATGGAAAAATAAGACGGCGTGCGGGTACACAAAAATGCTTTAATATTTCTGAGGCTCTCATACTTGTGAATGCAACATGGAATGGAAGAATCCCAAGCAGACTTAGAGCATCAATGTATTTGTGACGTTACTGTAAGTAATTGATATAATGATGCAGCAGTACCGGTGTTCTTTAGGAAACCTTAGTTCAGTAGTTTTCCTCATTAGAGAGAAATTTTAACAGTTTCATAGTAGTCGATCACGACACATGTCATGACAATTTTGCATGGTTGTTAAGAACAAGATTCGCAAATGTGCTTTAAGCGTAAAAATATCTCAACTATTGGCTTTTTAGAAAGTGTCACACAGTTGAGAGCAAACTAAGCCACTATTAACTCCTTTAGTATGTGGGCGGCGATCCCGGGGGACTGGGGGACATGGTGTCCCCCCAATAATTGAAAAATGCCCATTGACTTTGATTTTTCACACAGTAAATTATTTGAAAAATCGTTTCATTCCCCCCTCCTCCCCCCCCCACACACACAATTTTGAGAATTTGCCACCACTGCTTTAGTATATGTGTAGAGAAATTCCAACCATATGAACTTCCCTTTCCAAGCGGCTGCTTTCAGAAACTTCGGTTCTGTACAAAGATTGACACTTCAGTTTACTTCTTGGAGCAGTGAACCTTGGACTCATATTTGTTGTGTGAACTGTAGAGACGGGTCGCAGACCTTTCAACAGTGAACGTCATAGCATGTAGTACAGCATGAAGTATCTTTGATCTAGTTGGACAGTTAGACAGACCCATGTTTCTTTTACTACTAATTGAGTCAGTTCTGGATGTTTGGTTCATCAAAGCACCGCACAACATGCAGAATCCCTCTTTCTTATGCCATCCTACTGACCTCGAAATCTCTCTAGACCCGATACAATTTAAATTATCCTCCTGATCTCCAGCATTACAGTTTTACACATGATACGCCTTAGCCTATTTTGCAAGGACATCTTCAGATGTTGGTATTTTCTTCCAGCTCCAAGCTCTTCACTTGTCATTCCCTGCTTCTCATCTTCTCCTACCTGCCATTTACGCACCAAAGATGCCCGCAGGAGATTTTCATCTCACACTGGATGAAATCCATGACGCCTGCTTCTTATGTGGTAACATCGGCCATCACATTATTTTCAACTTATAAGAAACCTGTGCGTGTAATCGCACAACGGCTTTCATTAAACCAAATTCGGCGACATAATTCAGAGAAAATTTAAAGCAAACGACAATTCCGGAGCAAAGCATATGTTCTGGTATTCTTATTGACAGTAAAAGGAATTTTCTTAAAGGGGATTGCAGGGAATAATTGACTTATTGAATTAAATTCTAAAATAATCACTTAGAGTTTGAAATATATACACCTTTCGGAGTCCAACTGCAAATACAACACTGAAACGAGCAACCTTTAGCCGGCAAGCACTGGCAGTGGCGTCTTTTTTTTCTTTTTTTGTAATTATAAAATAAAGTCCTTAAAACAATTACGTATGATGAAAACAAAAGTTTAATTCTTAGCTTCGATCTTAAAAACATCGTGGCTAAAATAAAGGAAAAACCTCATCAACATTAAAGGGCAATTCTCGCCATCAAAGACAGCTCCATTTCTCCCATCTGAGTAACTTGTAGCTCCTCCCATGACTGTATAAATTTCCTTTTTTTGCAGACACAAACCTAGTTTATTGCTTCAGGTCAAGTCCTGGTGAGCATCAAAGGCTATACTGTGTAATCCTAACACTCTCTCTGCTTTGTGTGGAATGAGAGTCACTCTGCATCATTTGAATTTTCGAACTTTGATGTCAATCAAAGAGCAGTAACCAACTGAGAATTTTGACACCCGGCCACACCAAAAATGTACTTTGGGTGATGACTGCCTGTCTTGAACACTTACTGCATTAATTAATGACTGATTTGAAATCCTGGTCAAATTTAAGCATTTTCCTGTTGAGATTTAACACGGCAGATTTCTTTGGTTACTTTAACCAGGAAATGGTTGTCTGATTTGTGATCACGATCCTGGTTAAATTTACCAGGGTATTCTTGTATTGTATCCGTGTGTGTTCAAAGTTATGCATATGACATCACAGAACAAGCGCCCTCGGATGAGGTAAGCGCATACCACGCCAACTTACACCAACAAATGCAAACATCTAACTTTTGTACCGGTGTATATCGCTAAGAAGTGATAAAGAATCTAACTTTTTAATTTAAAATGTCTTGTTTGGGGAAAAGAACCAGCGGCTGCAGATTTTCCTTGTTAGGGGGTCAAGGCATTTCTCCAAGGGGGCAACCAAAATACATATATGAATATGTTTCTCCCGACGCATTGTATGCACTTACTGTGCTGAAGCCCATGCAGTGCAGCGTACAGCAGTATGTACAATTTGCATTGTACATTGTACACGACTATGGTACATATATTTTTAAACTGTATCTATGCTTTGACCAATTAGACCAGAGCGTCATCATTTCTTGCTTTTGTTTTAGTTAAGTTCGTACCTACCAACTGGCCGAATTGATTAATTGGCAAGCTATTAATTTGTCAAAGTTTATATATATATTGTAAATGCATTTTTTTCTTTTAAAGAAAACTCTTCCTGTTTTTCTTTTTAAACACATCGCTTGAAATTATTAAGGGGGTAAGAACATGTTACAAAAAAAATTTTGGGGACAATGCTCCTGCCCCCCCCCCCATGGCTACGCCACTGAAATTAACTCATCCGAAAAATATTTTTCAGTCCAAAACTTTATTTGAGTTACTAGGAGCATTATACTAACGTGACCGCTCTTGACTTTTCTAGTTTACATTTTTATTGAAAAGAGATAGGAAAGTGAAAAATGTGCAAACAATTAGCCTAGGAATATAAGGCCTGACTATGTGCAGGTGTATTGGAATATTTTGAGTCTTTCCCCAAGCGTCATAAAGGTAAATGCCCATGAACTGAGTATTCCACTTTCAGTTTATCATGCGCTTCTCTTCGTTTGAAGGTTAATTTCCTGTCATCGTGCCACGACATATGTTGTATTGTTTCGCTTCCTTTATGAGATAAAACTTGACTTTTTGCACAAAATCTTGAATCTCTCGCAATTTTTCATTCATGCATAAATTGTACCATTTGAGAAATTTCCGAATAAGAAGCCAATCTCGTATACGTATGTTCATATTACATCAAACCACCGGAAAAGAACAGTAGTATGTCCCTTTACCTTGAAAATGTATTTGTTTTGATATTCGTGATTGCTGAGATTTTCTACTCTCATTCACCATTCCTCCTATTTTACAATATAGCTTGTTTTGCCCAAACCGAGGGTTCTGCGAATGCTTTTCGTATCCGATAAAAGGTGTCCTGCGTGCCTGCAGGCGAGACGGCAGCCAAAAACGGAAGTTGCTTAGAGAAGATAGCCTCGCAAAGTTTGTTTGCCGGCTAATATTGCATTTTATTCTTGGATTTTAGGAGAGACAGGCATTCTGAATTTCAGCCCCTGTGAGTCTTCCGTGTAATTACAAAATCATCCCAATGACATTAAACTTGAGACGTGGAGAGGTTGAAAGCATCATTGAATTGTAATGTCTCAACAAAGATTAAGATGATTCAGTGGAATTGTCATTTTATCGTAACACGCGTGATTGCTCCGTGTAAGGGTTATCCATATGCTTCCGGGAAACGCACTTTGTTATGCAAAGGAAAGGAAACGAGACGTTACGTGAAAACTGCCAAGGTTCACGTTTTGTCCTCCTTATGTTTAAAAATTTCAGTTGACTAATCATATTCTTTTATTCAATTCATGTCTGATTCAAGGAACTGTGAAATGGAAGTAATATCGACATTCCTGTTTTTAACCTTTTTGGTTCCTTCTCTTAGCATAATAGATACCTTCAATTACTTCAACTTATTCAGTATATTCAGTATATAAAGACGGTATCTGTGTGGGATTATGTGTAAGAGCCCTTTCATCATCACTGACCTGCGGTATTCCGAATTTGGCTGTAGGAAAAGAGAAAAAAGTGACCTCTATGGCAAAGCCCGTCCATGCAAGTTCGTTTTAACTTATGCTGTACTCCCGACAATTTTGAAAACATCCTCAAGAGCTTCTGGGGATCCGCCTGTTGACATCAACCGTACTCTTCCCTTCGACCGACCATGAATGTCAAGGTGGTCCAAAAATCCTAATGCATGGGGATCTACACCCTTTAAGGGCGTGGGTCTCTGTCCCGCCTGGTATAAGTTTATTTGTGAAATAACATTTACATAGGACTACTCTGTTGCACGTGAACCGTAGTCCTGGCGGATTAAACACAACTATTACCTTAAATTTCTTTTCCCCCTTGTTTAACGATACAGTGGAGAGTGGGATTCGATAGAGTGTTTTTGTATGCACTGACGGAATTAGGTAAACGCTAATACAAGATAAAGAGAAATTACCTATTGCATCAACAAACTAAACCGATTAATGCTGGCTACTAAATAATACTTACAACGATGAGCCGGGGTTTACTTTCTGACCAGCTCTTTGCGGGTTTGAAAAATCTGTACATTGACGTATCTTGGATTAGTCATGGAAGCCATCCGTTGTCCATACCGATATTCTGTTCTGCTCCACAAATACGATTAAACCAGTATGTAAACTTTACACCATATAAGGTTCGTTTAAGGTCCACGTATTTCAATCATACATACCATTTGTGAATGAAATAATAAATGGTGGACTGTTTTCTTCGCACTTTTGTACTTTCGACATAATTCCATAACAAAATCCTTTGAATGTAAAAGAAAAAACGATCATCAAAATTATAGCAGGATTGTGTTTGCTTCAAGTACATAAACCTCGTTCGGACTAAAGCACGTACTTTGCAATATTCTATAAATGTCGTGTGGGTCTCATCATCTTTTTTGTGAGGTCTCTCATGGCTGTCTTGAAACAAGGTGTTTCTAAGTGCTTTTGCACACGTGAAATGAATCTTTGAACACACCAAGACGACTGCTTCTAAAGTACTTTAATAAGTCAGCTGAAGTAGTGGAAATTGTGGTTACAGAGAACTCGACGATTAATTTGTGTACCTTATTATACATTTTGTGAAAAATATCCACCCGCGACTGGTTAATGTTTTCAGCATCAGTGTTTACTTTACTCCTTACTTCCCTCACAGCATCGGCCGACTGCTGATCAAACATAAAGTACATTCACGTCCTGTCCTTTTGCAAACATCTAGCCATATTGAAAGCTTCAGCGTTGGCGAATTTTGTCGTAGTAGGCTTCTATGGTAAGCCTATAATTGAAATTATGGTCAATTTGCTCTCCATGATAACGAAGCTTAGGTTTGAATTTAGGTCAGGTCCCATAACAGATAATAGTATTCAATTAACAACCAGTAAAAAAATATTATAGAATCAAGGGAGCTTATTTTATAGACTGTTAAGCGACACGCTGCCTGCACCAATTTATTGACTGTGACTGCTTACTTTAAGTAAATTACTTCAATGTAATTTTTAATCCTAGGAGGGTAGGTCTGTATTTTGTCACTGTCTTCGGCAAATAAGTACCCAACATTTAATTTAGGGTAAGTGCAGAGGTTTGACATTTGAATGTTCCCGACATAACTGATGAAATTGGTACAGTATGTGTAGGAACTGCAGTAGAAAAATTGTTACACTAATGTTCTTTACTCCTGAAAATAGATCTGCCCCACGAACTAGATGAACAGACCGGAAGAAAAAAGCTATTCCTTTCCCAATAACATAATATATACCGTTATATATTATTCAGACTACAATATACGAAAATAATATCACAGTAGTAATGATTTATGATCTATATTTCTACAAAATTTTAACACTAATCATTCCAGTAGAAAGGCGTCGATATTTGATTGACATGTTGCTTTGATGCTATTTCTAAGCGTTTGTACACTTCACCCTAGTAATCGGGATCTGCTCCTCTTATATCCCAGTAATTCTGAAACATGTGCTAGTATTAAGATATGACTGCGTTAGAGATATGTTACTGACAAGGGTCAAGATTTACTCAAATAGAACAGTTCATTGACTGTCAATAAAATATTAAATCAATTACTTTTTATATAACCCACAATTTTGATACGTTGGCTGCTAAAAAAAATTACTTGCCTGAAATATTTCTATCAGTTTTGGCAAATTTCCGCGCAACTATAGCGTGCATTATTATACCATCATCATCGTCGTTGTCGTCTTCGTCATCATCATCGTCAGTGGCGCACCCAGGATTTCTCTCAAGGGGGGCATGCAGTATGTCGTGTGATCGCCGGCCTGGGGGAGGGGTCTAAGGGTGTCCCCCTCCCCTTTGAAAATTTTTGAAAAATTAGGTGTCCTTACATGCAATCTTGTGCCACATATGCTACATTTTCAAGTAAAATTTGTTTCAAATATTTACGTATTTTTGGGAACTAAAGAAAAAATTGGCTTCAGTGAGAAGGGTCTAAGGGGGTTCCCCCTCCCCTTTGAAAATTTTTTGAAAAATTAAGTGTCCTTACATGCAATCTGGTGCCACATATGCTACATTTTGAAGTTCAATTAGTGTTAAAATATTTACGTGTTTTTAGGAACTAAAGTAGCATCAGTGAAGGGGCCATGACCCAATTTTCTCCTCCCCGACCTGTATACGCCACTGTACCAAGCTTCTATTAGGGATCCAGCAACCCCAAGCCAGCCAGAACCGACGGTTTGTTGAAAGGATGCCGAACACAAAAGTCTGATCCCGCAAAGATAAGAAGGGGTCTAAGGGGAGTCCCCTCCACTTTGAAAATTTTTGAGAAAATAGGTGTCCTTACATGCAATTTGTTGCTATATCTGCAACATTTTGAAGCAAAATTTGAGCAAAAAAAATTAACGTATTTTTAGGAACTAAAAAACAAAATTGGCATCCGTAAGGGGGGGCATGGCCCAGTCCCCCCCTTCCTGCGCCACTGGTCATCGTCATCATCATCACCATCATCACCACCATCAGCATCACCATCAGTCATCATCATTATTTATTATTGAAATTCGTCATGGCTGGCTGAAATATGACTCATTTTGGCCAATGACAACGTTAATTTTTAAAATTTGACATTTTCACATGACAGCTTTCAAATAAAGGTTAACGAGTCCAAAATAAAGGAGTGTTTTTTATTGCCGTCATGACAACTCTAATGCTAATTGATCTTGGTACTGGAAACGAACGACCTTTGCTTCAAAGAGTGTATGGAATGTTGCAATTCCTTTCTACCTGTCCTAACACCTCTCTGTATACATCAACTGGCAGAAATTTTAGTTGAAAATCATTGCGTTTACACCTTGTCTTTGGTATATACATTCTTATTACACTCTTTTTTAATCTTTGTAACTTGTTTTCGATATGGTAAAAAGGGTGACATATCAGTCATATCTTCACATTAAAAAAGCCAATAATTTAATGACAAACAGTTAGCATCTCTGTCATGGGGCGAAAATGTACTGTGTTTGCATTCCTGCCCCTGTTCTTCGAAGAACAGAATGTATTTCTACCCTGTTCTTCGTAGTTGACGATACACAAAGTAAGCTACTCCTTTGAACAGTATAAGTATAGATTCGTGGTCCCAAGGAATTATTAACTGCTCAGTGGAATTTATTGGTGGACAAAAATTGTTATTGGCATAGGCGTAGGAAGCTGGTCAAGGCTGGGGGGGGGGCTGAACCCTGTTTCGGATCGCTGTCCTGGGGGCAAGGATAAATTATTTTAAGATAAATTACTGCAAATGTTTTATTTTTCTTAGCCCTTTGGGGAACCTCTGGATATTTGCGGATACTTAGATCGATTTGATGCATTATTTTGGTAGGTAAATACTGCACATTTTTTACATTCCTTAGCCTATTGGAAAATTGCTTGATATTTGAGGGTCCTTAGATGCAATCTGGTGCATCATTTTGGACTAATTTGAAGGTAAATTACTGCAAATTTTTTACATTTCTAACAGAAAAGACAAATAAGGGGTTTTCGTGCTTGTAAAATGGGGGCTGAAGCATATTTCCGCCCCACAAATTTCGCTACCCACGCCCTTGGTTATTGGCGTTGCTCGTTTCTCAAGACTTGATGGTGACACTTTCTACCTTTGGAGACTTTCCTCAGCACAGCTAGGATAGAGTGATATAAAAAATGCACTTAACAAAGGTATGGCCGCAAACTTACGTGTAACGGTAAGACGCACGGTCTTCCGCGAAACAGTCTTCACTTACAGAAAAGAGCCCTTACGTTAGTAATACGTTTCGAAAGGTCACTTACCTCTGGTACAAAGGGGCGTTGACCCCTTACGAAAATCAGACATGCCTTGATCGGAAGCTGAACTTTATCTGCATAGTGCATTTCAAATCTCGGTGTAGCCTAACACCTTTTTTGCCTGGACGTTATACAAGTAGTTAAAAAGAGAGGTTCAATTGCAAAGAGTTACACTAGGTATGATGTATACCATTCCGTTGAGACCTTCCTCAACTTGAAATTAAATCAATCATTCAAAGTTTGTAATTCGATTTCAGGGAACTCAATTCTTTTCGTCGGCATTTTCTGTATACTTTTTTGTATGTCCAAGACGGCATCGACCGAGCCTACAATTTTCTCAACAACCATATCACACGAAAGAAATATGTTATATTTAAATCAAACGCAACTTTCTATAGTGCAACTGTTATTTAAAATAAATAAACGACTCTTAACAGAATCCACGAAATTTAAAAGGGTTTGATATTGGTACTATCTGCAAATGAGCAAAAGAACGGTTCGATGAATACTTTGTTGTAGTTCCTTTAGCATTTTTTCTGAAAGTGCAGAAGTAATATTCATGTTCAGCATGTTGCATGAAATAAAATAGACATGTTGCCATATATATATATATATATATATACTTGGAAACCCGTCGAAAAATTCAAATTAATTTGTAAACTCCGTAAACTGCCAGTCTTTTAGTGTTTAAAGCAATTTACGTCTTCCTTTCCTAACGTTGGCCTTGTTTAAACAATTATACCTTAAAAGCGAGGTAAATTGGCGCCAAAGGCGGAATAGTTTTATTCTAAGCCCTTATGGCCCTATTTGTAATTCAAATTCTGATCACAAAGATTTATCGATTCGCTGGACTTATTTCATTACCCACAGTTGACATGACTCTCTGTGTTGTACAATCATGCTGCTTGGTGTTCAGTTCTAATTTTATGATTATCTGCCCGTCATTTGTGTATAAAGCCTACACTTTAAACCATGTGTTTGCATTAACGGATAAATACATCCAAATTTAAAGTCATCTGCTAGCAGGGAAAATTTAAAAGACTGAAAGTAACCGACAAACAATGCTCATGACTATCTTTTAATCTTCAGAAAATCGTAACCACAGATAACCATTTATTAAGGACTTGAACTTATTAATATAATGACAGAGCAGCAACTGCAATAATGACATCTTGTATCTTATTCCTGAATTCTTTACAACTGATTCTTTCACTAAGGAAATTTCAAGGGCAAATAGTGTTGCCGTAGTTTAAATTACCTTATATTAATGGCAATTCTTGGAAGCTTCTCCTTTGTCGTGCATTCTGTCTGTACTAGTTAATTTTAAAACTACATACACTTTAATAAAAGGAAGTTGAAAGAAGACCTCAAACATTTAGTTAATATTTCACATAAAGTAAGGGAACTGTTTTTGGCTCTTGAGAATTGCCCCATTTCTTACAATGAAATAAGCAAAGCCCAAATTACCCACTGGAGGACCATATGCAATAAAACGACGTGACGGGCATTGCAACTAATTACTCGCATTAATATTTTGCCTTACATGATTTCATTTGAATGCTTAGTTTAGTTGCAAGCAGCACTTTATGCAGGTATTACAGGCTGACAGGGTATTTGTGTTTGCGTATTTGTAACATCCAGTACGTAAGTATAGGCCTACGACATCTTACAAAGTTTATTTTTAAGAAGATCTCATACTGACAAAGTAGATACCACAATTCTAATTTGAGATATGGTGATGTATTTGTGGATCTTGGACAACAATGAAAACTTCATGAAAAGACTCTAGAAATGATAGATTGGAGCTATCAACACAATTAGCCTACGTTAAGTAATGAGGTGAGTATAAAAGGTCAGCAGTGGGGCCTGCATGATGTAATGAAATGGGTTAGTGGAATGTTTGAATATTGAGGTCAAATTTAGGTAGTCACTACCTACCAGAGGTATGCATCTAACAAACAGGTGACATGATGTCCTCATACAGCGGTAAGTAAAGGTAAATTTTCATTATGAAGGCATTTTATTCATTCATCACACCGTAGAGTAGTACGTAACGGTATGCAACTTCATTTTTCAAATTCAAAACTTTTTATTTTTTATAGAGGAATCTTAATTTAATCGCCTTCCAAGTAGCGAATGCTTGTTTAACTTTGAAAGGTTTCAGGGCTACTCGATTCCCTTTCGTTGTTTCTGTCAAATTCTACACAAAGTGCTCCTGGTAAAATGTGGTTAGTTGTTAATTAATATGCGAAATGGGAACAAATTAACAAGAAGTAACTCTTAATTTCTATTAACAAGCCAAGGACGACGTTGCTTTCACGTGTAAAGTTATAGTGTAAGAAAACGCCAGAAGGTGGCAGAAGAAGTTTGCCAGGCAGCGCATACACTTGTGGCAATGGAGAGACTCAAGGCAAAATGCCTTTAATTTCCCTTATAAAAGTATTGGAGTCTGAGATTTCGATCTTATTCTGATCACATCATGATATTGATCAACTTAGCCTATTTCACTATAACGCGCTCCGTTTTATTTCTTCAATTTACAATTTGAACAAAACATGGCACGTGGTGTAGAATTTTAAGCAAGTTAAAAATAAATTTCTGAAGAATTGGATCTTACATTTACATATATGAGGTTTTTTGACGCTTTATTGTTTTAACCTTAGCAAACATGTATCTGGGGCAATAAAATCTGCATACTTAAAGGAACAGTGGATGATAGAACTGTTTTGCGTGATTTTTCTTTTTGTGTATTATTATGTCTGTTCCGTTTTGTTGACATCTAAAAGACCAAGTGTATAGATGGTATGCTTTGCAAGTGGTTAGGCAGTTAAGTGTGTGGAAACAAATTTTCCAGAGTAAAATAATTTCCACAGTCACACGAACTCCAGTTTGAGGGTTTTCGTCAAGGTAAGAACTTATTCTTAGTAAACATTTCGTTTCTTTTTGTGTCAACCGTCTCTGCAACCATGGTGGGTATTACATGTTTAAAAAAAGAGAATTTGCAACGCTTGTTATGTACTTTAACAAACGTTTAGATAACTCTTTACATATCCAGTACTGTAGTAAAGCTTTAAAAATCTTGAGTGATATCACCAGATTTCCTGGGCAGATCGTGTTTTGAGCACATCTTAACTTTCAGCAGCTAAATTTGCAACATTTCAGAAGTATTCAAGGCTAGGATTTAGTGTTTAAGATGCCATATCTACCCATCATGGATATTATATACGGCTTTGCGAAAAGATCTCTTTGTAATTTATGTATGCGATTAACATAACGTCCAAATGACTCCAATCAGAAACAGTCTTATGATCACAGTCTTCCATTCTCTTATTCTGTCCTTCACAACTCGTGTCATTGTTTTTCCGAATGCTAATTTCCAAGTAGAGTACAACCTTCTAAAAAATCTTAATTCATGAGTATAGTTTTTTTCCAAGCGGCTTCTGGCCATTGTTTTGTCATAGACTTAATTAGTTCGCGGTACTCGAAATCTATCTCTACAGTATTTATCAAGCTTCCCAAATGTCAGATAGCGTTACCTTTAAAAACATTCAAGGACAGCAAGTCATGTGTCTTTCTCTTTGCCAGGGTATTTTACTAGTAGCGTACCTTCTTTCTGAAGAGTTATCGTTTAGGTTGCAACCGGTAATGACAAGCTACGACAGAAGAATTACTTCAAAGGACACAACTGTATCTCAAAATTAGCGTTCAGTTACCTTAGAGGATTGATGGTACTGTGAACTTCTTAACAGTTTAGATCACGATCTTTTAGAAAGTCGAACCAGCGAAAGCAGATAAAAGAATTAGTTTAAAAAGAGCTGTTTCACTTGTCCGTTCAAGAATTTAGTCCTCCAATAAAAGATCCTTTGGAGTTATCTCAATATCTGTTACGGTTCTCAAAATATGCAACTTAAAATTTTGATAGTTTTTGAAGTAACTCATTGCCTTTGCAAAACTAATGATGTGGAGTGTTGCACAGTATTACGATTTCTTTTGTTAACCATGTATAAATTATCTCTTAATTACTGATCACATAGTTCAGTTTGGTGACTGATATCAATATTTCTCAAGGAAACAATTGAAACTTTAATCATAAACCCCTTAGGTGATAACAATGATACCAGTGTCCTTGAAATTAAGGTTGAAATAACAAAGGCTAACATTACACATGTATGGTATATCCATCTTTTAATGTCACATATTTGCATATTCAGCTCATGTTTTTTTATGATACAAGTGTGAAATAGAAATTAGGTAACAACAAGGTAGGGTTACGAGTTAAGTTGAATATTCGATATAAAGTGAAAGTGGGAGCACACATTGTGAAATAGCAGTTTTGCCATATTATGCCATGCGACTTAATGATATCACTCTAGTTTCACTAGTCACTAACAGTCAACATATCTTTTACTGAAAGTCCTCGACCTTGGCAAACAATGCCAGTAGTACCACAATAATAGAACAAGTAGCAGTGTCACAGTTTGTTTCATCCTATGTGTTGTCCCCTATTGTGTAAACAATCAGCAATCTGACTATTTTGTTTCTTTTTTCATTAACTCAACAAGTAGTATCGAGCATTGATCGACAAAGTCCATCTTTAAAGTTTCGTTCTATTTTCTTGCCGGGCTGTTTGGTCTTGCTCTTATGTCATAGAATCACGTTTTTTTACTGCTTCTGTGAATCATATTAATATTTCATGAGCTGCAGCCTACTGGCATAGCAGCGGGAAGGGAAATTTATATTGTTTGCCAATGCACGTTTGCTTAGCAACCTCTAGAAACAAAAAAAATTTGCATTAGAGCACCGAATAGCTAAGTAGGACAAGGTACTGTCACCTAAGTAGTATAGTCATTCAGAGATTTGTTTCATCATAGTGTAATTGCTTTCATTTGTTAAATCATTTGGTATGTTGGCTATGTTAAAGCACAAAAAGACCAACGTAAGTGTCAAGTGATATCAAACAACATAAGCTTAATGGCTTCTTTGAAACTATATTTATACTCTTACCTACTCGCTTTCCTCCAGAAATGTCATCGTTCGAAGAAAGCCCGTCTTTGCATAAATATAATGACTGTAGCTTCACGTCATTCTCAGGGCGTTCATTAACATAAACAAAGGGAGCGAACAATTCAATCTAGCGAAACAATTTTGCTTCTTAAGTAAATATTCACCCGTCAATATTCACTGTGGTTAATTGAGTAATTGTCAGAAAATTTTACAGCTTAGAATTTGGGTCAGGAAAGAATCCTTACTAAAGCTATTATTAACTTTATCCATTTTCTGATATATCACCAACCCAAGTGCGGCCTTCTAATTCCTGTCTGCAAATGTCGCCTTATTGAAGTATACCCTGAGGGTAAACACGTTTGTAAAACATTATTTGGGTAAGAAGCGTAGAAAGTGACAGTCGTATTGAACGTCCTTATGTTTAAAGTTTGAATGATGTGGTTTTATCATAGAAGCAAAGCGAGAATAAACGACTTGTCTGTCTGCCATATATATTTCAAGTTCTTTGTCACGCCTTTGACATGCCCTTGAAATAATATATACTTTATACTACTCAAAACTTGAGGTATTAATAATCACAGAAGTGACTTGATACTGATTCAGAAACACATGCTTCTCTGCTCGATACGATTTAGAGTTTAGTTAAGTAATGTATGACAGTTTTTGTTGAGTTTTTATTACATAAAAAACTTTCACATCTTGGCTAACATTTCATACAGATAAATCATTTCAACACGCCATTTGATTTTACTTTCCTGGTCATGCAGAACTGAGGAATAGAATTCTAGAATGATTTGTCAACGTGAACAGTTTAGCAATTTGGTGTTGAAGTAATGTTTTTTGGCCTTATTCATTAACAAATTTTAATACTTTTGATTGTAACAGTGCCTTACCGTAATAACATTTTGGCATTATACTAGGGTATGGTTGTTGTTAATCCTTATGCCTCACACCTCTTCATACCTCATATGCAATTTCTAAAGACGACTTTTTACTGGTCAAACCCCATAAACATTAACTATTATTATCAAATTCAGTGGCGTTTCTCCAGGGACCCGAAGAAACAGTTTGCCGGTCTTCCCATGAGTATTTTACTTCCCTTCCCTACAAAATATACGTTTCACTACAGCTGTGGGAGGACAAAAGTGCAAGTGTACACAGGAATACCATAAGTAATTTCACCTTTTTACATTGGCATTGCGAACGCTGCCACCGAAATGCTCCTTGACCCTTTGGATGTATGGCGTAAGCGCTAACGTCATCTTCATGATACCCCCGGGGACTTTGATATGCAAACACATTGCCCCTCGCTACAACTCTGCACCTCTGGCCACGTCAGTAGATAAATTGTAACTTACCGGTCAGTTTTATCAACGTCTGGTTTCTTAGATTATCAGTTTCTCAAAACCAAAGATTGTTTTCCAAAAATAACATTGTCAATGAGTACCCCCATCATTCCGTTGACTTATATCCACTTCATTCAGGTGATTTGGCCCATTATCATTTCATCACTTGATGTGTTACATTATTCCGTTGACGTATGTTCACATCACTTGGGTGATATGCCCTCTGATTTCGTTGACGTGTGTCCACATCTCTGAGGTGATATACTCCACCATTTTGATAATATGCTCTATTAGTTTGATGATGACTTCCACCATTTTTCTAATCCACGTATTTATATTTTGAACCACTATGCTATCATGTGGATTGGGGATTTTCAAGTGTTTCCTTACTAAAAATAGGTGACCTCTACAAAACTCAGAAGCGTCATTCTAGTGCATTTCATGGGCCGCAAATGGTTCGACCTTTCCACATGAGAACCTAGGATTTGTATGAAATGCTTTCAAACTTATATATTTTTTTTTTATATTTCCTTTCTTAGAATGCTCCACAGTGCTCGAATGATCTTCACCGATGCTTCACCTTTCATTCATTCTACGCGCTCATCCTAATTCTCTAAAATATCGGAGGATGGAAGACATCCAGTGATGAGAAAACATGATAAATGCCCTGAAAGTTCGATTATCATTAGGGCCTACCAACTCACCATCGTTGCCAAATGGGTCCACAAAGCCAGACGCGGGGGATCTCAATCACACTACATTGGATTGCGGTCAGAGATCGCCCTCGAGAACTCGAAAACGGGCTATCGACCAAGCACCTTACCAAGAGTCCGTAGCTGCAAGAGAACTAAGAATATTTTACAACAGGAATAAACTTTGCAACAGCTTCAAGAAAGTGCTCTCCTCCTCAGCAGGGCTATTTATCGTTCTTCTTTTGTACATTTGCTTGGGCGCTTTCTTGTTTCAGCACTTCGAGAAGGTCGAAGAGGATAAAGCGCGCCGTACACTCAATCAAGAAAGGCACAATATTGTGACGAAATACATTGAAAGTTGCAACGACACCAATTGTATCGTCTCTGCGATCAGACAATGGGAAGAGTTGCTTTTGGAGAATTACCCTGTTTTCTATATTATTTATGACGACGTCTGGACGTTCGAGAACGCTTTTTACTTTTGTTTTACTACAATATCAACCATAGGTAAGACTACGTATCTTTCTTCGTCCTTGCAGCTTGTCCATTTTATAGATTGGCTTTAGGGAAGCGGAAGACGTATGAGAGGTGATTTGATACGCTGTTCATAAATGCAGTAAGGTCGATGAAGAATCTTTTTATAGAGGCTTTCAAATGACGTCAGTGCACTTCGGATTCCCCTTTTCTGGCGGTCACTGCTTATACACAGGTGTGTCAACGTTTCCCACCTGTAGCACAACCTAGATACAATTGCGTATAATGAAGGTCTGGTAGTCAAAATGTCTATCAACATGAGAAAAGAGCGCTGGATTAATTTTCACCGTCCTCTCTGAGTGGCTCGTCTCTCTGTTTGCAAGACGAAACAAATAGGGTATGATATAAAAAACAGAACCGAGTTGCAGACGCTTTTTAGTCAGGCGGTCTTTGCGTTTGCAAAGTGGATAAATAATGATCTGAAAGTATGCAGATGTAGCGCGCTGACGTTAAAATCATCCAGTGTCCAGCTCTCATTACGTAATGTTCAAAAGATTACTTACATCTTCACAATCCAGACAATCAGCACTTTCTTAGTGAGGAAAACTCACAGGTAAATGTATAGCACGTAGAGTATTTGCATCTCCTCTTTTTGAGAATTCCCGAGCAGTGTTTGATCAGGGAGGTGTTACTCCCTGGTTTGATGTCTGACGTTTTCTAGCGCCGATGCAGTGTTCTCCACACGTCAAGATTTTGTCCGGGCGCTTGTCTCTGATGATATAATCGCCTTCGAGTGATTGATCACAATTGCCATATTCGTGCTAGCGGTATCAAAGCTATGTTAACCATAGCAGCCTATGAGGGAACCGGCGATCAAAATCATAATTCATTACCGAATTTTTTTCAATCAAATACTTAACTTCTGGGGAGACAAAGTATTTAATTCTCTTTGCAAACGTTTTCAAAAGAAGTGGAAACATTGTGTTTTGTCCGGGCGGCCAAAGATTTTGAGCGGGCGGCAACTTTAAGACCGGGCGCTGAAGGACGCTTTTCAGATTTTGTCCGGGCGCGCCTGCCTGGTTAATTTCATGGGGGATATAATGTACAGTATTCCTCATCCAATTTCATGGGGGATATATCCCCACCCCCCCCCCTCCGTGATCGCCGCCCGTCCCTACTTAACTGGGAACTAACTAGTCGTTTCTATACCGAATTTTCTCTTTCTTCTGTATTTTAAAGGTTATGGAACTATCACCCCACGGACAACAATCGGCAGAATTTTTTGTATTTTCTATGCAATCGTCGGCATTCCTCTAATGTTACTCTTCATAGCGGACGTCGGTAAGTGTAAAACACCAAACTGTACCATTGACTTGTGGACAGTTTCTTACCCAGGTCGTCTAACGGGGGTTTTATTCCACTTGAACGGAGCAGAGAGGTTGTCCCCTAAAAGGAGCTTGAGAAGGACTTTAAAGAATTTGAATAAACTTTTGAAAGTGAATGCTGTGTTGTGGTTAGATGTTGTTTACAGGAAGGTTATATTGAGTTTTTTTCTTTATAATCATAGATTTTGAGATGCTACCCGGTAAACACTTTTGTAGCATATTTATCTTCAAGAAAGCCTGAGCGGATAACTCGGGGAGGGGGTGTTTTCAACCCTTTTAACCCCTTCGATTTCGGTCCACGGAATTTTTTCCCAGAATGGGGGCGATTTTCAAAAATTTCCATTGAAATTATGCAAAATAACAAAAGATGCTCAGGTTAGGATTAAGGTTAGGTTAAAGGTAAAAATATAATTTCTCCCTTTTGTCTAGTCTTGGTCAAGACCCTAGTACTAGCTAGTACATACGTTCGCGACTATCGTAAGTGCGCCCTCTCTATAT
>WURT03161364.1:0-10711 GCA_009936505.3 Holothuria glaberrima | reverse complement strand
GGCATTGCCGTATATAGCTCAACAGGCAAAGTAACTACAATATCTCATCCTCCTCACGGAGCGATGAGATAATTACTCAAACTGCACACCAGTGCGCGCACTGCTTTGTTACAGGCAGCGTAAATATGGCTTAATATGGCGCTACCAGAGAGTGTTCGAGTTGGCTTCAACTGGGTGTACGGGCTAGGATAGGAAGTGCACTATCCAGTACGTTAGAGATCAGAGACCAGGGATTTCGACATGTCGATTTGATTTCGATATACTGATATATGAACCATTTGGCACGCCGCTATAGAAGCCAAGAGACTTGAAGTTAGCAGGCCGGTTCCAATCATTTCATTCTTTTTAAGTTTGGATATTTCGATGTTAGTTTGGATATGTCGATATTAGTTTGGATACGTCGATGTCAATTTGGATAGTTCGATGTTTATTTTCGATATGTCGATGTCAATTTGGATACTTCGATGTTTATTTTCGATAGTTCGATGTTACGTTTGGGTATGTCGATGTCAGTTTGGATACTTCGATGTTTATTTTCGATAGTTCGATGTTACGTTTGGATGTTTTGAACTATTTGGCACTCCGTAGTAGCAGGGAGCTGTGAGAGCTCCCTGGTAGAAGTATCCGAATCACTTCCTCAAATCAATACTTTTTCAACTTTACAGAGTATATCTTGATAAACTAGCCTTCCAATAGTCCCCAAGGTTTCTTTTCCATATGCCTAGTGTCTTTACATTATATTATTTAGTCTAGGTGTAGTTTACTCAAAGTAACCTTATACTCTCTAGAACAAAAACAAAGCCAGTATTTGAATCTTTCATTGTTAATCACCGTATTCAATTGCCTACAACTAGTAGTACCGTATTTTATTACCCTATCAAAGGACCAAACGTCTGATTTGAAGGTCATGTTTGCGCTGGAAGAGATAGTTCCTACCCTTGAATCAGCATCATCACCAATCTTAAAAATATAATATATTAGCGATTCTGTCCATGCCCTCTCTTAAAAAAGGTGTGTGGTCAACTTAATCAATTACCTTTGACCAGTATTGTAGACTTAAAGAAAGTTAGAAAGTTGTATTCCTTTTAAGTTCCCCAAACATTTGATGATTACCTCAAGGTTTGTTCACACCAAAAACGCGTGATTCCTGCCGCGAGAAACGCGATGTTTCCCGCGAAACAGAGGGTTCACACTGCAGCGGGAAAACGCGACAGTTCCCGCGGCGGGCTTTCGATAGCCACTTGTAAAATAGCCTAGGCCAAAGATGATGTGGGACGTTTGCTGGCTCTTTTTCTACATGCACGGGCCCAAAATATATCAATAGTTAAAAGAGGAAATGTAAACTACGGTATGTTCTGGTACACAAAATTCACAAATCAACAACTGTTTAGCGAAATGGGAAGGGAAAGACACGATGTGGATACTATTTGTAATGAAAAATGAGGTAACACCTAAAGCTTTTTTCAAAGTGTAATTTTTTCGTCGCGTATCAGCGTGACACAATCTTCGACAGTGCTAAGATAATTGTTACTGTATACGACTTTCTTCTCATTGGACAACTTATGTACAATATGTATGTCAAAGTTGAAATAAATGAAATAACCCCAATTTCATACGTCCAAGAAGCTCGATCCAACATCATCAAAAATCCAAAGTTGGCATTTGTAAAAAGAAAGGTAGGAGGAAGGTGGTGGTGGGCAGTGTTTGTCGCATAGTCCTATTTAACTGTTCAATGCCATTTTAAGATACTGAAACACTTCATGCTAATGCTCACAATTTTGTGTATCCCAGAAAGCTTTTACCTTTGGCCAATGTATTTCCTCCTAGATCCGTACCCATCAACGTCATTGAATGATAACTATACCCTTGGACCGAAAATTTAGGGTGTGACTAGTTTCGTCCTGAATAAATGAAATTATTTGATTTTCCCTCCTAAAAAGCTACCCTGTAAAATCATACAAGCCATACAGTGTAGGAATAGAGAGTACTTTGCACTAGCCTTAATCAAGTAAACTTAACAAACCAAGATTTGTTTGGCTATTTCACATTATATGCCACACAAATTCGGATTTTTCTTTCAGTTTCGACTTTCAAACAATCGTATAGTGGGTACAACCGTGAGCTAGAAAACTGTATATGTACACATTCTATAGCAATGGGTCTGGGATGCTTAGAAATTTGAAATCGAAATATTAGAACTGACTGGACCTGTCTTTGCCAAGCGAACCTACACAAGAATGTAGGATATGAAGGCCTCATCGTGTTTTTTTTTATCCATTCCGCGACTGTATGTCATTTTACCCCACATAGCTTGGGGTATGGGGCGAATGCAACCAAGCGCGGTGAGGCAACATCATGGCAGAGTGTGTATGTAAGCTGGTGTTGTGCATGGAAGGCTCTTGCTCGCCAATGATGAGTCACACGACAATCAATCGATGAAACGAAAGAGGGAATATCTCACGTGCCGTCTAGACGAGAGTGCAAGTCAACAAATACTCTCCCCAAAGCCCTAACATACTGAGCATACTGGTGTCAGTGTTGCTAGGTCTCTTGCGTGGAAGTTGTCTGTGCCAATGTGGTTCTCCCCCCATGGCGGAAGGTGCGGGAAAGACACTGTAGTAACATGATCGAAGTGTATGATAAGCCAAAGAGGTTTCAGCGAAAGATTCACCAAGATTGACAAGAGATGAACAAAAAAGTAGAAAACATTGAGTAGGCTGTACATTGGGACTATAGGAGTCGTATAAAGTCCTCGCTACTCACACAGAAAAAGCTATAAAAGTTTAGGGGCTGTCATTACCGAGGAAGGTCTGGTCCCTGCTTGAAGCCAATCAAACCAAGGCTGTCATAACGAACCATGTTGCCAAAGTGTCCATAACACTAGTTTAAAACATGAAATTCACGGAAGGTTGATTAATACCTCTCAAGCGCCATCGCCGACTGATATCTAGTGTCACTACCAACAGCGTCAGAACAGCGCTAATAATTTCAGAAACTATTAGTTGGCAGTACGGACTTAATTATCCTTTTGGAAAGTGGAAGAGGGGTGGTTCTACAGAGCTGTATCCATGTCCAGCTTCCGAGTTCAGGGGAAAGTAATATGTGATTAAAGACTACATTCTTATTGGTGTATAGTTATATAGATGAATGTATCTTCACATAGTAGTCGGGGAGGACTTTTTACTGCTCTCGGCAAATTGGTCTGTGCTTATAAGACCGTTAATAATAGTTTTATGAGCCCCTTCCAGCACCGAATTTAATTGTATTCTTGTCGTCACGGTCCAAAACTAATTCTTTACAGGTTGATAATATTTGTATGCAATAGATATAAAAAAGAGATGGTGAGTACTTCAGCCAAACTGTCTAATGTATGCTGATCTCTTTATCTGGCACTTTATAAGTCGAAATTCATAAGACCATAAGGCATTGGCTTGTTCACCGAGCACCTGTGAACGGACCGTTGTAGAAGCTGGTAATTAGGCTTACTTTAAATAGGGAGGAACTACAGATATAAAACGGAAATTTTACGATGATATATAAGGACACATTAAATTATGAGTCGAATACCAAATATATTTATTTCCTTACCCAATGTAAATTCAAAGTTATATATACTGCAAAAATGCAAAATAAGCAGCAAAATAAAGATTAAAGGGAAATTGCAGTCAGCCCAAACAGAGTTAGTATGCCCCATCATTCTAGTTCATGAATGGCCTATTTTGATCATGTGACAATACTTTTGTTAGCGAATTGTGAAATTCAAGAATTTCTCCTTGCTTCACCTGTTGTTTGTAATAGTTATATGTGCAAAACGTCTTCAGAGGTGCTTGCAGTGCCATGAGAGGAGATTTGCGAGTTTCCTGATTTTTCAAAGCAAATTTTGAGGCGACTGCTTATCGCCTTTAATCTATGACCACATGAAAGGATAGGTAAACATCTACATTTAAGTGCTTTCCCAATCCATTTTTGACATAGGCGGCAGCTTTCTTGCCTACTTGGAAAGCACAATTCTAAAGATTAGCAAGATAGGAGTCTATGATAGGCAGACTTTGGTCTGGTTGTACAGAGGTTCATTTGGATTGAAGGAAGTGTTCTTTGAAGCTGTGGTTCTTTTTGGTTACTCTTATTAAATATTTGCTAGCAGTGTGTAAACCTTTTGGCGATATTTTTATAGTCGAAACAAGGTTCTTTTTAATAGTATTTCAAGGTACTTCTCAGTGACTGCTTGTCTTTTTTAATGAACAGATTGGTAAAATGAAACGTCGTGAAGATTGACAGGTTAAATAGTGGCATAGTGGCAGATAGGAGTCTATGATAGGCAGACTTTGGTCTGGTTGTACAGAGGTTCATTTGGATTGAAGGAAGTGTTCTTTGAAGCTGTGGTTCTTTTTGGTTACTCTTATTAAATATTTGCTAGCAGTGTGTAAACCTTTTGGCGATATTTTTATAGTCGAAACAAGGTTCTTTTTAATAGTATTTCAAGGTACTTCTCAGTGACTGCTTGTCTTTTTTAATGAAAAGATTGGTAAAATGAAACGTCGTGAAGATTGACAGGTTAAATAGTGGCATTAAGACCCGCCCAATGGCTTCAGAATGTAAGAGATGAGATATCGCTTTGGTTTTTATGTTTAATAAAATGACTTCAATTCATCCAGCAATTTAATTCACTTTAGAAATCCTATAGAACAGGGTTGTGATTTACTTTGAAAAGGTCCTCAAATGATGTCTAGGATGTTACGTCTAGTCTAAGGGTAGATTTTATTTAACTTTACGCTTACACAGAACGACTTTTTAATTGCAACTTCCTCACTTAAGTAACTCAATACATGTTGTCCCTTCAATAGTAATGATAGGCATGGATATAAGGAGAGAAAGAAAAGTCTTAATTGTGTCAACACATTATTTGAAAGTTTCACTAGGAGTTCCAAAGACACAAGGAGTTCTTATTTTTTGACAATTGAGGCTGTGGAAATCCGGTAATCTGGTATCCTCTCTCTAGATATAGGAGCAAATAAATTCCTTTTGTATTTACTTTGTAACCATGCAGGAAAAGATACAAACGACAAGTTACTTGCTTTGCTTGGTCAGTTGGTAGAACAAAAAATTCTTCAAAAGAAACGTTTGAGTGTTAATCTCCTACTAATGATACCTTACTGGTGTTAACGTTTGTGAAATAATGGTGTTATCTACCAAGGTGAATTATAGTAAATGTCTGATATTTCTGTTATATATTATCAGAGTGTATGATCCTTTAAAAGATTTGTAAAAAGTAATTTTATTTCGGGTACATATCTAGGCTTGTGAGCGTCACACACATTTGCTCTACTGATGCTGTTAAGATTGTCAGCGTCGCAAAATGTTTGCTGAGTTGCAGACAACTGATGTTTACTGCTAAATATTAGAAAGAATTTCTAGAAGGAGAGAGTACACTTAAATTTCTTATGGGGAGGTTTTCCATGATTTTTTAGTAATTTGGGGCATTGCAGCAGCGTCAACATTAGCAATAACAGAACATCAGTTCTGAAAGCTGTTTCTTTAACGATGCACCCTCATGAATTGTGAAAGAATATGAGTCGTTCTCATAAGAAAATGTGCAAAATAAATTATGTTATTCCACCGGAGATTCTGGATAGTCATGAAAATTTATGTTAGCCCATGTCAACCAAACAATAAAATGCATACATAAGACTTATCTGATCAAGGGAAAACAAGCCAGTGAGCCACAACTGGAAAAAAGGCCGTGGCCGGCTCGACTTGAACCAAATGGTTGGAAACTGGGCTGTTAAACCTCATCCAACTAACTAACTAACTGATCAAACGTACTTGATCAAGCTACGAATAAAAATGAAACAATTCACAAAACAATATATGTTATAAATGACAATGGTTTCTATTTACAGGTGGACAAACAATTGTGGTGATGACTTGTGTGGTTTCCTCTCTGTTGAAGCGGCCATTCAAAGACGGTTCCAGAATATCACATCGATCCAATACTGTGACACCATGGTGTGAATTAATGTAGCAAATACAGTGTAATTTATAAACTTATCATACTTTAGAGAGACATTTTTTGGCAATAGCAAACTTTAATCATTGCTAAATGCACCCAAGTAATCATGGGAACTGAGAGTATAGACAATATTATAGTGATGTCAGCTCTATGCACCCAAGCAATCATGTGAACTAGGAGTATAAAAATAGCTAGCCCATTGTTTATGCTCCCAGTTCACATGATTCCTTAGGTTCATTTAGCAATGATCAAAGTCTGCAATAGAATCAAAATATAAATTGCAACTCCTTCCGGCTAACTCACTGATGAGTATAAGCATAACGAATATGAAGCAATGACTGAGAGCTCCAGCCATTATCATACTACAAGAAAGAAAACGTGTACATACGACAGGTCTTTACTGCGTATTTTACAACCTGTTTTCGTACTTCAACGTCAACGTTACTGCAAAAAGAAGCATCAAATGATGTTGTGCAAAATTAGCAACAAATTCCATATTTAGGCTAGCTAAAAAAATAAAAAATACAAGAATATGAGTGTACATGAGGAGTGACAAGAGGAGTTTCCGGGGGTCAGGGCGAACCCTCTTTCCCAGCGAACCCCTACCTCTCCCCCCGTCAAATTAGATAACCCCTCCATCACCCTTTGCACCCTGTTTCACGGGATTTTACACCAGCTTTAGTAATATACTGGGTTCTTCTGACATGAAAAATAAGGCACAAACGCTGAAAAGAAAAACAATCATAAGCTAGACGGCACAACTTGCCCCCAAAAGGACCCGAAATTCTATTTGTGATTCTTTCTTTCGGAAGGCAAAAGGAATCCATGCAGTCACGATTGCCTGTGTATATGGGTGTATAGGTGCGTGGGTGTGCATGTGTGTTTGTGACGCTTGGCTTGTAAATAAGATATCTCAAGATAGGAATGATGGATACTTTTCATTTTTCGTTGATGGATATATCAGAGGAAGAACCCTATTGTTTTGGTGGCCATCAGAGGATACGTCAGATCAACAAAGGTCAATAACCGAATCCTTTTAAACTCGCTATCCGAGCATAAAATGCTTGTATACTTTCATACTTTGCTTTTGAATGTGTTATAAGTAGGAGATGAACACCATTCCATTTGAAAAAGGTAAAAGTTGCACGAGGCCTCCATGGGTCAAACACCAAAAACTCAAGATGCACAAATTGATACCTTTTATTTCATTTCCTTTTGGAAGGAATCACTAAGCCTTTAGGCTTTCTGGTTTTATATACCCTAGTGCACTAATACAGACGTACGTTTTCCTTATCTCAGTAACCCCGCCCCACCCCACTTCCTCTTTTTAAAATATTTGGGCAAACGTATAAGTCATTCAAGTAGCCACTAGTTTTTGTGTTCTGGCCAATTCCCTTTCTTCACTGAAGTACCTTCTCAACAACCTCGTGCATCCCTCTCTGCACCCTACTGTTCCAGAACTGAACTATTTTCATGTTACATTAGTTTCTTTGAACTTTCATCAAGTTAAAAGAAAGAATGCAACTTGAATAAAAGGTCTATCTGCAGTTATATAGGGAATAGTCTTCCACAGATGGCAAAAGTAATCTTCGTAATAAGGAAACAGACCTACACCAAAATGCAAAACACAGACCAAAGCAGGCCATGCTCCACCGAATCTTCAAAGCAATGTCAGGATAGAACCTCCTATATAGTAGGAAAAGATGAAGAGAGAGTTCAAGATTTATACAAAGTACTCTTTTCCATCAAACCCGCCTACCCCCTTCAACTTATCCGCCTTTCTTTACTTTTCCTGAAGTATATAGACTGTCAATTTCAAACCTCGGTGCAAGAGGTTCAACGTTTTAGATATTTCGCTTGGTGAGTAAAATGAATAGTGTGTGTGGTGAGCAATATGTGATTTTTCTCCAATATTAACCTAATTAATTGTACAATAAAATAGATGAACGTACCACACCCTTGTAAATTCAAGGAGGGAAAGACACTTTAGGGGTCTTATGGTCGGTTGCAGCACGAGGCCCACAAAGGCAACCATTTCCGCAACATATATAGCCATCTCGAATTTTTACCTGATGCGGGGGCGACCGGACGCACTCTGGTGGCGGCGGAAACCTCTATTCACCCCCACTTTGGATGCCAAAGTATGTTTTTTTAATATGCCAATGTACTTTCAACTCCATCATCATATCATACCTGTGACTGTTATCTCATATTGCAGATGCCTTTGTCTTTTTCTCAAATATGGATGCACGTTGGTTATGAAATTAATTTGAAAATTAAAAAAGAAGGAATTGTATAGGATGAAATTACTTCAAAGTTTGTCAAACAATGCAAGATTTTGCATCTAGGGTACTTTAAATGGTCAAAAAAATTCCAAAACGGGGAGGGGACGCCCATCCCCTTATAGACCAGGACACTGATTGCAAACTTTCACTCCCGCCCTACTTTCAAAAAGCTTCCTACGCCTATGAGCCCTGCTTTCTCACGGAGACCTAAACAGGTAACCAATTGAAATATGGCGGTCTCCTGAGTCCCTTTGATGCCAGTTAATATCTACGGGTCCAGGCGGCTCTTTAAAGTCACCAGCTTTATATGACGTCCAACATAAATCGATAGCGTTTTCCCCTTTGGCTTGATACGCCCTTGAATGTGGGTAGGTAGACCTCACGCCATACACTTTCTTTTGTCATCCGAATCCCCCTCCTCCTTCCAACAACCAGATAGATCAGTACTTGGCCCCGAGCGGACCTCGGGGGCCTTTCTTTATTCTGTAATGCAAAAAGTTTTCGTCCGCCGTTGAGTCTGTTTGGCCCCATCATCCAGCGCGTAACTTGTGCCTAACTTTATGTAATACTCTGTAATGGTGGACAAAAACCATGGCCATTTCATAGTTTTTATGTGGGAATGACTGTGAACGCAGTATCAATTTTTTGGCAAGGTGAGAAGCTCCTTTAAGACATTTTACCATTCATTTGACTTTCAAATGTCTATATTTGACTCTCATTTTTATCTCTTAACCCTCAAGAACATAAGTTGTTAGTGTAAACTTAGTTGAATGTAATGTATTACTTTGCCTTGTCTTTTGTCATGAACTGTTTTGTTGATATTCTTGAAACTCTATGGTCTATTTGTCTTATAATCCTTTTCAATGAAAAAGCCTTTACTCTTGCACCTCCAAGATTCGGTATTCCGTAAGAGTTTCTGACTGATTGAATTTTCCGGAATAGACTTCCCGGTGTGTGTGCTTTTTTGTTTCATTTGTCAAATGTGTTGTGGTTTAAGTCAGTTACTTAGGTAATACTCATGTCAGTTACTCACTTATCTTAAAGCCCAAGCAAGAAAACCACGTATCAAATTCGATGCAATATATTTGCTCAATTGTTTTTTGTTCAAAGAAAAGGTACCTTGCGAAATGTTTCTGATTCTGTATTTTTACTGGGGAGAGTGTATTCTCTCAGAAATCTTAAGCGATGTATAAATAAATTTATAGTAACATAGTTTATTAGGTACAACCATGAAGAAAAGGAATCTCTTTTGTTATTAATTATGTAAATAGCGTAGGACAAAGCCAATCGTTGCAGTGTGGTCTCACGTGCCAAGGTGGTTGTTCTCGTTCCTTCTGATATAACCACACATTCTCTCATTAAATTCATGACTGTCGATTCTCATTACACCCAGCATGTCTTAAATGATTTGGAAAACCATCATGGTGCTTCGTTTCACTTTGTCAGATTTACTATTTCAAATAAAATTTGTGGTGACATCTTGTATCTCTTTAAAAATTATTCTGGGGAGTTGGCAGGACTTGAAAAGATACACTAGCTTTCTTACAGCCAAAGACTTTACTATGATATTTCTACCAGTTGTAATATCCCTAACATTCCATAATCTAAGTTGATTTTATAGTCTTGAAAGTTTCTGGAAATAGTTAAGGAAGAAGAGATCGTACCTATTGTGGGAGAAGAAAATGCCCAAAAGTTAAACGGGTACTTTATTTACGGTAAGGTTTAGATCCTTGGTAGGAAGGGAAGAATCATTAATTTTAGGGCTAAGTGGAACACGATACTGCAAATTACTTTTGCTTCCGGAAGCCACTCTGAAAGTGTTTAGTTCGCCAACTAAATTAAGAAAGGTGCCACGGCTACCATCGAAGGAAAATGTCGTGTCGTCGGCATACTGAAGGACTTTTTCTCCTTTTCTTGAAACCATAAACCATTAATATTGCAATCATGGATGAGTCTTCTAGCAAGGATATCGGCACAGGATAACCAGATAAGGACGCAAAGGACAGCCTTTCATACCAACAACCCCTCCCCTCCCCTAATTTGAACTGAAAAGACGCCCGTCGAGTATTCACACAAGCAGTACTCCCTATTTATAAAGTTTTAATCCAGCCTGGAAAACTAATTCTAAATTTAAATAATTTAATAGATATTTAATTAAATCCCAATGACCGGAATCGGAAGCTTCTTTGAAGACACCAAGGTAAGGGAGCCAGCAGTGGCGTAGCCAGACTTTCAATCTGGGGGAAGAGGGGGCGGAGGGTATGACTGGTGGGGCAGACTTAGCTGATACTATATGACTATCTAAGCGGAACGCCACCATCGGTTGGCGCGGAGCGTATAAGAAAATTTTTGGCTTTACAAACCCCTCAGATGGCCGGAAACGGTACTTCCCGAGTGTTTTAAGCTGCATGTACCC
>WURT03161353.1:0-10712 GCA_009936505.3 Holothuria glaberrima | reverse complement strand
TCATCATCATCATCATCATCATCATCATCATCATCATCATCATCATCATCATCGTCGTCGTCGTCGTCGTCGTCGTCATCATCATTGTTATCATCATCTTCATCATCATCAAAATCACCACCAAGATCACCATCACCACCACCATCATCAATACCACCACCATCAACATCATTACCTTCACCACAAAGATCGCCACCACTTTTACCACCAAGATCACCATCAACATCACCACCACCACCACATCATCATCATCATCACCTTCACCACCAAGAACACCATCATCACCATCACCAAGATCACCATCAACATCACTACTACTGACACCACTATCATCATCATCATCATCATCATCATCATCATCATCATCATCATCATCATCATCACGACCAAGATCATCATCTACATTACCATCACCACTACCACCACCACTATCATCATCATCACCATCACCATCATCAACAACAAAGTGGCCATCAATATTACCTTCACCATCACTACCAAAATCGCCTTCACCATCTGCATCTACATCAACACCATCATCATCACCATCACGTACCTCCCAACTAACATAACCATCGTCACCACGATCACCATAACCACCACCATTATCATCATCATTATTAATAGATCATTAAATCTGTGTCATGTTTAGAGAAATAAAGCATTTCAATCTGCCTAGGTGCTCAGGTATACTGGGGATTCTAATCTATGGCCCACATGCCTATAAATTGCACCCAAAGATATATTTTTCCTGAATTGTATGAATAATGCTTATACATTTGAGAAAGTATTGATAATCGGTAAGGCAATATAGTGAGGCTAGAAGCGCGTTTAGCGATCCTCTAGTGCAAGGTCAACAAAAATTATTTATCCGAACCATTGGAGTGTAAGTCTATAAATTAACCACTTACACTTTGGACTTTTCGCAACAATATAAGGTTTACCTGATTCACTTTCTTGACTGTAAGAATTCTTCAGATATGCTGCCAATTCTTGAAAATAATTGTAAAAGGGATTATTAAAACTGAGGATAGGCAAATATGGACCTATCAGTATAGGGAAAATAGAAAGTCAGCAATATTTTTTTGCCAAAAGCTTATTTAATATTTTTTCTGATCGAAGTTAAGTCTCGGGAAGACGACACATTCCAGAGGTTATTTTTTTTTTTAAATGAAAGAGCATATGGACATGATCAAGAGTAAAGACAAGGTTAGTATGCGAATAGACTCTTAACGAATGAACCATTGCTTTAGTTGTAAATTGAGAACCTTAAAATGGAGCACAAAGATATATTTACTACAATAGTTGGGTAGCCCCAGGATTTTCCCGACCGGGCGGTGTTGCTCCCCGAGGCAGGGGGTGCAGCAACCCGAAGCCCCAACAAAGCCGGTGGGTTGCCGAAAAAATGGCGAACGCAACATTTTCTGCGCGCTAAACGCTCCGAAAATCTGTGGATTTTTTGACGCAATATTATTATTGCTTTTTACTGAGGAAAATTTGCGTAATGTGTTTTAATTGAAGAATATGCTTTTTCTACGAGCAAAATCATGCTGATCGTCTGGGCGACTGACTGTGGTCGGAATTAATATTTATCATACGCATTAAGGCTTCTCGACGAAGTGGTAAGATTTCCCAGAAAAGGGGCCAGCCTTTCCCGATGGGGATGACCCCTGAATCCTCGCTGGCGCTACCCCTGGTAAGTTCTAAAGAGCACAGAATGGGGTATCTATAAGGTCAAGTCCAAAGGTCAATAAGACACGTCAGGTCTCAAATGTTTAAACTTAAGATCAGGAAGTCACTAATCTACTGAGAACTGATAATGACACAGGGCTACGCTTTGCGTGGTCTGAGGGGATAGCCTCCTTACTATTAGCAATACAATTATTAACTGACTCTTAGGACCACCACAATTTTACTCAGACAATTCCAATATCAAGGAGATAAATGGTTATAAAGCTTTCCTCTAATAAGCCTTCCGACGACCCCTGGTCAGGCCCGTAGCCAGGCCGTGCTCCCGTGCAGAGTACTGTTCTCCCCCTCCTTCATTTCGATTGAGAAATAAAACTTTACTGGTGTTAGCACAGGGAGCATGTCACCAAACGAAATAATAAACGTAAATTTTAAATATTCTCAAAAGACCTTAAAATTACACAAGTTCCATATGGAATGGGGTGAGGCGACTTTGTCAAGTTTAGTTCATTTTCAAAATTTTAGTGCACTTCGCTCGCTTTAATATCCGGTTATATTTTTCTTCGAGAATGCTTTAACCTAAGTGCGCTGTGTGCAAAAGTCAAGGCTTTACAATTAATATCGTTCTTCGGAACAGGCGTTATTACCTAGAAACGCAGAATTGCAAAGATACGAAGAAAAAGTCCTTCTGCTTCTCTCTACTTAAAAAAGATTTAGAATTTTCAGACAATCAGACTCACGATCGTGGCAGACAATTTTGTAGAAAATTGGAAACAGTGTCGCCAGCACGAGGTTATGGGAGCATGTGCCCCCTCACTATCGATTTTCAAAAATTTTCAAAAATATTAAAAAACTATCAAAGATTACGGACGGTTTGAGCGCTTTGAGTCTTAGTGCTATGTTTATCATCTATACCGTCTTAGACGTATTTGCATTATTTATCGGCAAGGGTTTTACGATAAGACCGATCGTTCGTGTGTATATATGTGGTAAGGAAAGAGCAGTACATTGCAAGAATGTCAAGCAGCTGGATTCTTTCCGAATTTTCCTTCTTTTGGGAAGACGGAGCCAGAAAGCATTATACCTCATTTCATTTGCGGAGATTGTGTATAATGCTTTCTGGGTGACTGTCTTACCAAAAGAAGGGGAATTCATAAAGAATACCCCTTGCTTGGCATTCTTGCATTCTCACCACCTTTTCCCCAATCATTTTTGTAAACATATATCATGCACGGTGTTTTTAACCAAACGTATATTTCTGAAACATGAGATCAAAAAATAAGAGATGTTTAGATGCAACTTAGGGTCAGGAAGGTGCAACGTCCCCCCCCCCCCATTTGGCTGTTTGGGAGGCATTTTGGGTGCAAAAAATTCTCCGTACGCTAAGAGCCACCTAATGCTTGCGCTCTACCTAGATAGGATAATGATGGGGTAATTTTGCAAATTCCCGCTATCAGTTCAAAAAATTTTCAGAGGGTTCTGCTCCCAATCCTTTGTGCTCTGACGAGGGGTTTGCCACTATAAGGAGAGTACAAAATTTCAGCGCTCTTCGCCCGCCTCTCACACTTTAAGCAGGTAAAAACATGTGAGATACCCATATGTCATCTTTCAATGTGGTGCGCCTAGTTGCTACTCCTGCAGGTGATACTGATGTCTCACTATTGTGCCTACATGCAACCTTAACCATGGTCAATTATTTTAATGCAAAATCTAGGCGCCCTCATCCTTCCCCATCATACCTTGTATTAAATCACAATACACGTGAACTACAGCCAAACCTTGATGTACATGCACAAATCAAGTTTAGCAGTCCGCCATCACCATGTTTCAATGTAACATTCCAACACCTTGGGTAAGATTCGTACCGTGATGACTATATGATTTGAAGCTTTCCCAGTTAGGCAAACTTAATACAAAACATCATATTCTCGACCCAGTGTATTAAATTGATGGCAGTACATTGTCAAAGTATAAATATATTCAAAGATGATGATGACGACGACGACGATGGTGATGGTGATTGTGATGGTGATGATGATGATGATGATGACGACGACGACGATGATGAATTCCTAACTTTCATTTCTCTCATTCTTTTGCAAGCTGTTCGTGCAAAAATGCGTTCATCTGTTCACTGTGAAGAACTTTGTGAACTCTCAGTGTCATACAGGAGTCAGTTGAAAGTCCAAGTCTATAGTTTTTGCATTTTTAATATCCTATAGCTTTGGGCATCACCCCTGATCCCCCAAGATGTCACCTTTCTGTACCGCAACATGCTGAAAACGGCTGCCTCTGGTGACCTTTCTACCAGTTTCGTCGTGGATACTTTTCTGGTAGTTTCAATAGAGGGGGCACTTTTCTTTGGGGATTTGTTTTCACTAAAATTGATTCGGAACAATGCGGTAACATGTTATCTCTCAACAACTAAGCTAATTTTTCGATCATTTTTCTTTCGAATGAGGTAATTTACTCCATTAAATGTATTCCTTTTAAATTATAATGTTCACTCTATAAAATCGTCCGTAGCAACCAAGGATTTTTGCCCTATATTTTGAAAACTTGTAGTTTAACTCAAAAGAATTTAACAATGATTGAAAGCGTTTAACACACATCTTTGTCAAGTGTGTCTAGCATTTAAACATGTTTTTAAACAGGGGCACAAAGATGATCAGGAAAAGTGTTTAATTTCTCTAAACTTAATTAGTAATTAAACACAACACCTTCCTTAACGAAACGCAATTTAACACAAAACGGATAGGCCAAGGACTGTGACAAGTGTTCAGCATTTACACATGTTTACAACGTGAACGTAGATTTCTAAACATAGTTTTAAGAGTGCGTTTCATGTTGAAGAATAACCCACGTAGCTTGCTATACTTCTTTCAATCAGTAATAAGTGACAAGCATAAGATATCCCTACGGCCGCAATAACAATACACGTTGCACCGACATTTCTTTGATAACGATATCTATAACAGCGTTTGGGAATTTACAATTTGGTTACGATCATGACTGATGTTGTGTGATAATATTTGATGCATCCCTGTTAAAGCAAATGCACTAGTTTGTTTGATCAAACCACTTTCAAACGGGGAATTCAATTTTCACGTTTACTCTAGCAGTATATTTTCAATAATACGTGTTAAATTGAGCGCCTGTTCGACGTTCAATTAAAATTTTAGTCGACACTGATAAATTGCATGGTTCACTTTTTAAGTGCATCTGCACTTTGAATAATGGCAAACCAGTTTACCAAACGAAAATTTATTTTGTTGGTTTTAGTGGCGATTAGTTTCATTATGAAGCGAAAATTTGAAGATATATACAGTGTATTTAATTTCTACATGATTTGAGCACCGGGGCGCATAATCGGAGGAATATGTAAGCCTAAGGCCACAGTAAAACGACGAAAAATATACGACATAAAACATCCAGCTAAACTTCTTTTCCTTTTACTTTTTGTTTTAGCCAATTAGTAATACACCTACGCTTAATACTCTTAAAACTTCTTGATAAATACAAAAGTTGAAGATTTGTCCTTTTTGTATAAATCTCTCGCCCTTTAAATGTTGTTTTTTTTTCAGAATTGGGTCATGGCATACATAAAAGCTTTAAAAGGCAATATTGAGTTTGCATTTTTAGTTATCGGACTATCGTTAGAAACGCTATGTATTTCCTTCATGTACCATCTTGTTTAAAAGTGGTCGCTTAAGTTTACTGTAAAAAACGTAAAGTGTATCATATCATCTTTTTGTACTGTCTTTGTTATCAGGCTAAGTAATTAGATGATAAAGAAATGTGTGAGGGGAATTTTAATGGGTGATGGAAATCATTTTCATTTAATTTCAGTTTGAATTTGGAAATATTTAATGCCCTATTTTTCAGAAGGGTCTTTCTTCAAATTACTGTTTAAATATCATACAGTGCTTGCTTTTACGCAGAGAAAAGTCAAAATTATTTATGCAGTATACAGTTTTAAAATTGATTTAATTTACCCTTAGAACCCCTAGAACTCATTTCGTTACCTCCCGGTCCACTTGAAAAAAAGCAATCCTGTGTATACCGCCCTCATTTTATCATATGTAAGTATGGACACCATTCAGTTTTGAAAGCCTTTCTCAGAGTTCTGGGTCTACAGGCAGGATTTCTTTGTTGCGTTTCTGCTCATCATAAACCCTGTCCACTTTCCATACCTCAACCGGCAAAACTGGATGCACACTCCTCACCTGAGGGGTATGAAGTCTGCTCTTAAAGAGCCATTTAAAATGTAATGAGTAAGCGACTGCTTGTACTCTAAACACAGACTTTATTAACTTACAAGACCAAATGCACCTCTTTTAAGAATAAGGTAGAGTGGACACCCTGTATGTTTTTTTCTTCTTAGTGTAGGCATGTTCTCAATATAAGGGGGGGGGGGCACGACCCCATTTTCAAATAATTTACTGTGTGACAAATTAAAGTCAATGGGCGATTTCTCAAATATTGGGGGCATGTCCCCGGGCCTGTCCCCCGGGATCGCCGCAAAGGAGTGCAGGTGCTGGTTTTAATAATGTGACATTTCTTTTACTGACTTGTGACATTTATGAGGAATAACTCGTTACGTAGGAAAACGCAAACTCAACATCAAATCATAAGACCATATAAAAGTAACACATTGTGTGAAAGGGAGAGCACTAAGAAACACTGTAGGACTTATCGTGTAGTGACACTCCCTGACAAAATACGAAAACTGACGATTACAAACAGAAAGAGGAAAAAATAAAGAGGAAAAAAATGAAAACCAGGAGAGCACTCAGGGAGTTGAAGGAGCTCTCCCGAGGTTAATAAAAAGAATAGAAAGTTGGTGCTCTCTCATAGGTCGCTTCACTCGGCGTTTGTCGAAATTGAAGTCACGCTCAGGGTAAAAATCCTGCATAAGCGAGTGCAGACAAACTACAGACAAAAACCCCGGTTATCAATGGTTTTAATATTCTAATACGCAATATTTCTGTTCGAAGACATTATGGAAAGAAAAAAAACTTTTATATGGGTAAGAGATTTGAAGCAAACCTGCCAAGTCTCACGCAATTCACGGGAGTCTGACGCACTTGGAATGAGCCCCACGCATCCCAGAAGGTCTTGTGTTTCCTCGTACATCACATTCCAAAGTTAACCTCTAAAAATTTGTTGCATGACCTCTACTGTAATGATGACTTTAGACCATCTTTACTTTTCAGACGGTAGCTTTTTCCTCAATGGACCATTATCCCCCCCCCCCCCCCAACACACACACTTTTACACACAAGTCTCCTCCACTGGTAGCCCTTTCTTTTTCCTGTCAGAGAATTTGGGGCAAAATAAGCCTTCAGAGATAAGTTGAGAACAGGGGCGTAAATGAATTCGCAGGGGGGGGGGGCGTGTGAACTATTTTGAGACTAACTAAATTTCTTGGAGACCGAATCCCATTGACATAGTTGTACGATCCGAATTTTCGAAAGACCATTTTTTTTTTTTTGCTTTTTGCATGTCAATTGTTGTTCATGTCTGGTCTACTGTTACAAAGGCATACTGAAGTGGATTGGAGACCGACTTTTTGGCGCTCAGAGGCCGACTTTTTGATTTTCACTGGGGGTGTCACACCCCAACATCCCCCGTATTTACGTCCCTGGTTGAGAATGAAACTGAATACTTCACATGCCCGTAGCCAGACAAGGTTCTGAAGGGGGGAAATGAATTCCAGGGCGATATATTTTTCGGGGACCAAATGTGTAAAAACGTATTAAGTCAATGGCATCTTGAAACTTTCTAGGGGGCCAACAAATTTTCAGGGGGCTTCACCCCCTTGGCTACGGGCCTTATGTTCCATGCAAACATTTTGAAAGTGCTTTGCAAGTAAGACAAAGAAAGAATTCCCAACGAACAGGTTATTGTTCTTCTTTACTTAGCAATAAAAAACAGTTACGTTTGGATTATAAATATTAATTTATCATTTCAAGATTGAACCATTTCATAATTACCGATAGTTCATTTTTCATCATTTTGATGAACGCACAAAGTGCACGAAAGGTGTGTGTAGGGGTGGGGCTGTCCACATTACACAGTAGTGTCATCAGTTGAATATGACAGATAACAATTAAACTTTAGGTTTTTGTATGCACAAGAAACTGCTTTAGGCAGTTTGGAGGAGGGACCATAATTAGTTGGGAGAAATGTAATTGTCAACGTTGGAGGAATATGCCCATTTATACTGAATATTAAGTTGTGTTTTCTTTTTAAATATCTTTGGATATGAAGATTCAACTTCTAAAAGGGACAGCAGAGTGAGTGGCTTTTAAGTTGCATCAGTGTGTTGTTAAAATGTACATAATTAAGGGTTATGAGATTAATTTGCACGTGTATGCTACATTTATTTTTCTATCGCATAAACGTTATCGCATGTTCAAAAACTGTCACCCAGTGGCTTATTTGGGTAAGGGGAAAATTGGGCCATGGACCTTACTGATGCCATTTTTTTTGTACCTAAAACGTACATTTTTTAACGCAAATTTAGCTTTAAAGTTAGCACATGTGGCACCAGATTACATGTAAGGACACCTGTCATTTTACAAAATATCCAGAGGGGAGGGGGATCCCCTCTTATACCTATCTCCAGGTCTACGATTACAGAACATACTGCATGCCCCCTCCCCCTCCGGTGAGAGAAGTCCTGGATACGCCACTGCTATTCAAAGTCATGTAAACACTGATGGACGCTATACTTTATGAACATTACATTCGTTTCAACATCAATCTTCGGTTCTACTCCAACTAAGGCTATTATTTATTCATCAAAAATTACAAAAAAAAAAAAAGTCCACGAATTTGGTTTTTTCACTCAAGCAAAAACAACAGTGATGGGCGGACATGTTTATGGAAGCTTTTAAGTAATCTCTCAAAAAGCCTTCACTCCTTCTTATGTATAATATTTTATTGAGAAAGATGAAAATATTTTCATTTTTCAAATTACTCAAATCATAAGTCATACTATTTTATATATTTTTTCACTTCCATATTTTGAATGTTATCTTGCTCTCCTAATCAATCCAATTCATCAATCCGTGAATTTTTTGGGCTGTTTTTCTCTGTTTTTCTATTTAGCTTTTCAAAGACAATATCTGCAGGCTCATACTTTTTCTACACTTCATGCGGCTCAGTGCACTGAAATCCAGTAACATCTACTGCTTATTAATTATACTTCATTTGTGACTTTTGGCCCTTCGAATGACATATCATGTACATTGAAGCCATGGTCGGCCATCTGGGAAAAACGGGGAAACGACACTTAAGTACTTTTTGGTTGGGGCGGAGAACCTTTTGCACTTTAATACTTTTTCAAAGGACGTAATATTTTCTGATCTTCATGAATATGAAGCTGATATGTCTTCACTTGATGAATACAGAGAGTCCAACGACAAAGTAGCATTACAAACAACGAACATAGACCTAACCGGTGTGACGGTCTCGTTAACAGAAGGCTGTTCCATGGTAATGGGTGGCTATGGCGCATGTTCCATTATGACAGTGATATGTTTTGATTACGCTCATGCAAGGGCACTGTGTGTGTCTGCCAACAATAACTAAACCAACGCATTTATCAACTTTTGAATTCCAAACACTGCCAATTGAACAATATGCTGTGCAAACCGAGATTTTTATTGATACATTTAACAGAATTTGAAGGCCCTAAGTGAAAATACCAATTTCAGCCGTGGATCTAAATCCTGACGACATTCAGCTAACAAATCACTCAACGATTTGTTTCATTTTTTGCGCTCAGTCGCAGAACTTGTAGGACCCATATGACACCCTCTGATAATATTTGGACGACCAAGCAGTTCCATTGCATTGTGTACCTCCACGAATACATACACACATGTGCACTTATACGTAAGCATAAGTATACATCATTGTTAACGGTCTGAAATCCCCCCAAATGATATTTGAGTGAAAATGTGGGGATAATTGGCTCTTGAGGCAGAAGTTACTGTATGAAAAAGTGAAAGACAAAGAGAACATCTCCAAAAGTTGCAGGTTATACACCATTTCCGTGTTTTCGCAAATATGCCCCCATGTTTCAACCCAATTGCCGTTGTATTGAAATCGGGGGAAATGGTAAACAAAACTGAACCTTAATAGAAGCCAAACCCTACCCCACCTGAAATGCCCATGTAAAACGAACCGACAACTAGTCGATATTAATCTAATATAGTGATTTCTTAAGTATGAAACTACGCACAATTTGAAAGTAAGGACCACAAAAAAGGGCCGTAGCGAGCGGGGGTGTGGGGGTGTCACACCCAACCCCCCAAAATTTGGTCGCCCGTCGGCAAATTTTCGGTCTGTCGGCAAAAAGGGGAGAGGGGAAGGAAAGGGAGGAGAGGAGGGAAAGAAGAGGGAAGAAGGGAAAGGAAATGGAAAGGAAGGGAGTGAAAGGGAAGACGGAGAATGGAAAGAAAAAAAAGAGAAAGAGAGAACGGGAACGCGTTCAAATGCTGAACGCATAGTGTTCAAAGTCTGAACTTCAGGTTTAGCTCCTGAAGTATAGTGGCATGACGGGAGGAATTCCCTAACACATTAAAATTATTAGGAATCTTTGCATTGTCCTGGGACTTATTTTTACCCAGAAATATGCAAAAACCTCAGAGATTCTGGGGGCTTCGCCCCCTGCGTTCCAGTCTGTTATCGGCTATATCGATTTTCGACTCTTCATCTAATTGGCCCATTCAAGCTGAAGGCCTGTCGGCAAATTCACCATGCGTGTGACGGCCGTATCAACGACCGACGGTGTACTACTGGACGAGTGACCGAGTCCGTCAGCAACTCGGGGGAAGAAAGGGAATTTAAAGCTTCCGAATAGGCGGGTTATTTCGGGTCATATGACCAGTGTTTTAGCCAGCCCTATTTGTGCGACAATGTCGCACAAAAATTTCTGACAAGCAAATTCTACGCGGGTGTAAATTTTGACAGAATCAGCCTCACCAGAATAATTTTTCCAGTTCCTTGCT
>WURT03161331.1:0-10712 GCA_009936505.3 Holothuria glaberrima | reverse complement strand
CACGCTCATTCTGGTATAGGGTTGTTAATGAGCCAACTGGCTTCCTGACCCTCAAACGTTAAACTTAAACTTAAACTCAAGGCAACTCATACCTTGACACAAAACCATGCCAAGAATCCCAAGAACAACAAGCTCAACATGAGCCTAAAAAAATTCCTGAAGACTCAAATTAAGGTTGGAAAGTATAGTCTGACAATCACCATGTTGAAATATTGCAGATGTAGTTTTGATTACAGTACTTAAAATAAATAACAGACAAATGGTGGAAACCAAAAAGTTTCATGCTGCACACAAATATACATATCTCTCTCTAATTAGTATAATCCTGTTTATTAAGTAACTCAAAAAACAAAACCCATCCTTCACAGTAATCCAAAAACAATATAAAAAGACTGACTTTTATTGTGAAATCAGCATAACATCAATGTGAAGACTGGTTACAATTGCCCTAAACTAATGTTTAAATATATATATATATATATATATTTATACTTCACATGACATAACACACATACTTAATACCGCATAGATTGATTTATATTAAAACTGTCACATATGGAGAAATATGCCAAGATCCTTCATGCATGTTTCTCTTATGACCTTAATTTGCTATGAGGTGATACCTTTCCTATTTATAGTGCTGACCTAAAGCCAATACATCTAACTTTTTAAAGACATTCATTTTTTCTTTAAATTATCTCTGATTTCTGGCTTGTATTGACACTTTTTTCACAAATGCTTTTATTTTCTGCATTCTCCATCAACCACAATCTCCTCCCCATCCCTATCCTACCCCCTCCCCAGAACACCCTGTTCACCCTCAGTCAAAGAACTACTTAGACCTGTACACCTGGGTTAAATATTTCTTCTTGTAAAAGAAGTTTCACTGTTTTACCATCACTGCTGTATTTAAAAAATTAAAATTTCTGCTAATTGTATGAATAATATTTTTAAGTTCTAAAATAACACAGTGGGTATTTCTTTCCCTGTCACACTTCTTAGCATGAGGTGTCCTTCCTTCAAATAACAGTTCATTCATTTTGCCACAAAAAGGCTTGGTAAGGGGGTAGGGGTAGGAGGTGGGGTTGGACCTATGCATGCCTCACTAGTTGACATCTGGAGTTAACAACTTTAATGACAGCAATACACCACAATGTAATGAAGAGAAGGCAGAATTTCAGGAAAGTACTGGTGCATATGTGAATATTTGACTGAGTAATAGATACATGCTACCAGAGTTGGAACCTTCCTTAAACAAAAGGGACTGTTTAAGTTCAATAGGTCCTGTCATTAAAGGACCTCTGGGGCATCACATATCTTATTCATTAATGCTTACAAAACATAAAACATGAAAAATTTAAGATTTAAATCTGTTTTAAATTGTGTTATATCCCATCTTACTAATTACAACCCATTTCTTCCATTACCACCTTAAAAAGCCTTTTTGCAATCTCAATTGTGCAAGAAATTGAAGGATGAAAAATGATAAACAAACTGCTGTCAGCATACATAGAGTAGAAAGTATACATAATTTGTGACAGGTTGTAAGACCAATTGTTTAGATTACAAGATGTAGTGCATGCTGTTCAAGAAAAAAACCACAGGTAGGAACCCTCCACATATTTGCATTTGCTCTAAAATGGGATGATCTGAATACTTTTTAGAATAAATTCAATTTTTTTGGCATGCAGCAGTGTTATTGTTGATCCCCACATTTTCAGAATCTGGGCATGTGCAGTCAAGATTGCAAAAAGGCTTATTAGAGATATAAAATTCAAACACTGTTGTCAATGGCTGGATGTAACTGTTAACAAGGTACATCCTACAGGACCCCTATGGTCAAATTTGGCATCACAGAGAAAAAGGTAAAAAGTATAAAGTTGAGATCCAATGAAGCACAGCTCCATCTTACACCAATATGCAAACATCATGGCACAGAACAAACAACAACAAACAAATAAATCTAACAACAGATCCCTTTGCCACTTACCACTGAGTTTAGAGAGAATAGTCAGTCATACACATGAGGGGGTAGACATGGGGAAAATTCCCCCTCTTTTTTCACCACTTCCAAGAGAAAAACACCAAGAAATCATGGAGAAAGTTTTTTGACAAAAGTTATAGACCTAAAACAGCTCAAACACACCTTTTTAGAGCAGTTTCTCCAAATGCTTGTCAAAGATTACCAATATTGGGCCTGTAGCCATAGTTAATGGGGAATGCATCAATCCAGAAAGATTGCTCTCCTACCGGAGGGGTCTACAGGAATTTTTCTTATTTGCATGTCCACGATGCCAAAAGTTGCAACCTTTTCCATCTTTTCCTCAACCACTGTATTCCAGTTTTCTGTCTTTTATAACAAAGGCTTTTGATGAAAAAAATGGGAAGGGGGGTGGAGGGTGGGAAGGATGCATCATCCACTTATGCCCCATTACTACAGGCCTGTTTCCCACACCTCGCTTGTACTAAACAACTCATCAAAAAATGGCAATACTGTCCTCAATCTTACGGTATTCTTTTCCAATTTTTTGTCTGTCACAGTAAGGGTATAATCTCATCTCCACAAAGAAACAAGAAAAAAACAAAAGATAAAAAAGAAAGAAAAATTCTCACCTTTAAGACTGTGTAATGATGACTGGGTACTGTCAAAATTGCATTTTGTTCTCACAGCTTCAGAGTAACATTTATAAGATGGCTACCAAACACAATGTTAGTAACAAAAATTGAGACAAAAGAATTCAAAAATTGAGAATGCCCAGGCAACCACTTTACTCTCTACCACAACTTAAGGAATAACTAATGTAAAACATAAGAACACCTTTCATGTACACCAAAAAATTGTTCTACATTTGCACAAGGTACTACATTTGACATGTACAGATAAAATGTAAAATTTACAATTAATTTGCATAAATTATATTTCCTTGGGAATGTTTCAGAAGATACTTTTATTTACAGGAACAAAACTTCTCCATTTAACCACATGAGAAGAGAATATGAAAAAGGGAATAAAAATTCAACAGAAACTGGACTTTACTATAGGATATTTTATTTGGGTAAAAATTACCATACCACAAAGGTAGAGCAGACATAAGCAAAGACATATAGAACAATGTGTGTGTGCTATGACCAGCCTCAAAATATCCAATTTTATTCCACAAAGAAGACTGAAAGCATACTACCTAACTGGCCCTTGAAATTTGGCCCTAATGTAAACTATTTTGGTAAAAGCTGTTTAGTGATGACATCAGATAAAATTTAGATATGGGGAGGTCATGGGAATATGCAAAGCTTCAGGCTGAATACGATCAATGAAAGAACATTTGTTTAGAGTTTGTGCTTCTTTGTATGGGACTGAGACAAGCTCTCTGAATAAAAGGGATACATCAGGGTGAATAACCCATTTAGTTAGTTTTTTGGTAAAAGCACGACCAAGACATGTTCTCTAACTGACAAAACAAAATATGCTACCTTTTTATGTCAAATACATATTTAACCTCAGTGATTTAAGCTCAGCAAAATCAGTGGAGGAGCATACATAGTCGGGATGGGGGGTCGTTCTCCCCCAATGAACTCAAATCCCCTTTCGGCGCCCTTTTTAGGTTTTTACCGTATTGAGGCATAGTGTATCTACCTACATGAAAGTGCCCCTACAGGTCTTTCTCGCCCCTCTGACCAAATTCCCTAGCTCTGCCACTGAGCAGAATCTCCCATGGGGTTAATTGATGTAAACATTCAAAGCATTTTGCTAGTTTAGGGATGCAGTACAACAACTTAAATTTTGTGCAGTTTTAACTGTGCCAAACAATGAGTCTCTGAATTTTAAATAATTTCTATGAAAATGACTGAATCTGAATTTTAACAGCTGCATAGAACTGAGAGGTAGCTACATTGTGCTGACACTACATTAATGTCAACCTTGGATGATTAACTATCATGAACACTTAATATCTGTTAAAAAATGTTTCTGCTTACAGTACGTCAAAATTTACGTTACTGAAGATGACATACATTTAAAATTAGAAATATAGGCTTGGTCCTAATATTGTGCCAGGGGGTTAAACAACTAAGATCATATTTTAAGATTATGTTTTAGATGGATGAGGTCATTTTGACTGTGGCAGAAGGTACAAATGATTTCTTATTGTGGTGTCACAGTTTTGTTCCAAAACAGGCATTTTCTGTACAACTCCAGAAAAGCCAATCCACCTAATTTTCTTTCCACCTTCAATTTAAAGTTAAAAGTAAAACTATCCTGCCATATTTGATAACTGGTAATCTTTACAATGAACTACCCCCTCCACTACACAAGCACACACTATGCATACTTCTTACAAATCAAGCGCATTTGCCCTACAAACTTTACATTTATGCATCAAAATGTAGGAAAATGGAAACAATATTCAAGTTTGTAACTCTGAACCAAAAATGGTACTTTTCAACCCAAAATGACTTACTCCATAACTTTGCATGTATACTTTTTCCAAAGTCCCCTCGACTCTCTGGCGAAAAACTGAAGGGCGAAACCAAATGTTACTCCGTAACTTTGCATGCCTGCATACACTTTAATCATACTTTGGCCAATCTGGTAGCTAGAGTATGGAGTTAGTTCATTTTATAGGGCTATTTCAACAAATCCTACACAAAGCTGACATTACACAGCCACTATTGCCCTTTGTCTCACAGAGAAGACAACCAAAAAGAAACATGTTATTCTGTTGTCAAGGTTTCACCAAAATCAGGATCCATAGCTTTATTTTGGATTACTCTTCATTTAATCAATATTTTCTGTCAATATTTGCATTTATGAAATGTCATTCAACAAAAACTTTGAATATGCTTGTATGCATATAACTAATACTGGGCTATCACACTTGTGAACGTCATCATCTTAATGAATAAATTAATTGTAAAATTTAATCACAATATAGTATACTGCCCTGGTCCTTAGGCTCCAACCCAGTGGTGTAACCAGACTTTCTGGGGGTTGGGGGAGGAGGGTTGAAGTTGGGGGGGGGGTGGCAAGCAGTAATGACTCTAAGCAAAGTGCCACCATCGGTTAGCGCGTAGTGTACAGAGAAAAGTTTTTGATAATAATGCCTCTCAGATTGCAGGAAATGGCACTTCCCAGTCTCTCTGGCCTTGTGAGTTTAAGCTAAGTATTCTATATTTTTGTCTTATACAAATTTTACCCCAAATTTTTTATCTTCCAATTTCATTTGGGGATGGCAAGCAGGTGGGCAAGACATTTGACTGGGAGCTCCTCCTCCACCCCGCTGGTTACCCCACTGCTCCAACCCTTCATACATAAGTCTTATCTCTAAAGAAAACCTAGAGGTACTGGATAGCCACAAAGCATACATCAATATCAGTAGTACTGCTTTAGATTATATTATTTTGTACTCAACTCAAGAGTTCACTTTGGTGAAATAAAAGTATGAGAACTTCCTCAAAGATCAAAATAGGGAGAATTACATGTCAGGTTTAAATTTATGGATAAAGGCTTCTAAGTTTGTATGAAGATGTTACACCTGAAAATCACTATTTCTCTGTTTTAGACTTTCTCATTATCTGTTCAGGAATATCTACACTACCTATTTATATACTACAGGTTTTACCTAAAAAAGGTCATAGCAAATGAGGACTTTCAATGTTGAGACAGACACCCTCAGCAGAAATCCTGATATTTAATGATATAAAGTTAACGACAATAAACTAGAACACTGCAAACTATTCTAACATCACTTTGCATCCCAACAATGTGGTTATTATGTAGCCAATCAAATAAGGGTTTGATAATTTAAATAAGAAAAAAATCTTGTGATTTGCAAGATGTATAGTTCCTTATTAAGTGCATGTGACACCACCAGATAAGCATTTTTCATCCTTAAATAATAACTTGTAGTATCTCTGAGTCACCTAACATGCAAGAACTTGAGTCCTTAATTATCTGATATTAAAAGTAATGATGTAATAAATAAATCTAGTTTTTCCTTTTACCATTTCAGTGACTTGTAAAACTGGTTTGAAAGAATACAAATATATGCAAGGTAAATATTCTAGTACAAAACAACTCATTCAGCCCCATGACTCCCAACTAACATACAGTGCACAACTAGCAAGATGAAGACTAGTTTGCAGCTAAAATAGCAATTAAAATCACTATCATAAAATTTCTAAAAAGCTTCTATCCAACCAAAATGGAATATATGCAGCATTCTTTGTCCAACAGGAAGTATGAATAACACGAAAAAGGAAAATTAATAACCAAACCAATCTTCACAAATATATCAACTTTCATATTAAGCAAAAAAGGGCATTAATACTAAAATCATGAAGAACATTTGCTGACAAAACAAGAAAAAAAAATAACATGCTTGAGAATACACATACCACTGGTCACACCCCTGCTGTGTAAAACTGTTGTATATAAAGTATGAAGAAAATTGTGTTAAGCAAAAGAATTTTTTTTAATAGTTTTAATGAATAAACATACTTCAATTTCTTTGGCTCTGTCCCTCTTTGTACACTGAATTAATTTACACATTGAACATAGGCCATGCCTTCTACATCGTACAAATTATATATTTTGCAAATTGTCTTTTTTATTTTTACTATGCGGCAATAGATTAATTTATAGTTATACGAAAAAAAGATTGACAATTGAAGAACTGTAGCACTGTCAACAAAATTCTTTTAATTCAGATTAAAATTAGTACATCTCACAATAAAATCTATAATTAATCTCTATCTTCCTTCAATTTCTGAACTGCAAAAATCAAAATATGTGGTAATTTTATAAAGACTAACAATTGTAAGATCTCTATAGAAAGGCTCTTCTCAATAGACTTTTTTTCATCAAGGACAATCCTTTAATTATTTCAAAAACTCTTTTGTACCACTCAAGCATGAAACTAATCACTTCCTATTTTATGATCATGTCACTGTAAGTAAAAACTTCCAGAGCCGTTGAACTGATACCAAACCTAGGATTCCAGAGGATGGGATGGCTAAACAATGTGTATGCTATTACTTTGTGAAATGTAGGACTCAAAACAACCTCTTAACACTTGGAACTTATGTCAGGAAAAACTAATACCCTTTGAACTATACACCAACTGAAATACATCATCACAATGGCCTCTAAATGCCATTAGATAAGGGAAAATCCAAAAAATATCCATATTTATAACTTGCATTGGGTACCGCAAACAGTTTGTTTTTCCCCAAAAGGTCAAATATAGAGTAACAAATATGTTTTATTCATAAAGCCTATGTCTGGAGTATATCTCATATAAACTGTTGTGCTTTCATTGCAGAAAAGTAAATGAAATGCTGCGTGTTAAAGCAACTTATATAATTTAATGAAACTGACCAGAACACTTATAAAATGTATAAACTTTGAAACATTTAAAAAGAAAATTCAGAGCACTATTCATTACTTGCTTTGACTTAGTTAATTCATTTTTTAAAGTCACTCACAAACATCCAAAACTACAAAACCCTGTACACCGACAATAACTCTATTAAACAAAGTTTAATCTTTAAAGGGAAAACTCTTGAAAGTATCTAGAAGTCGCTAAGTCTACACTGGTGATGACTTTTCTTCTTGCTATTATTTCTATAAACATCCACCATTAGACACTATTTGCTAGATTAAGGCATCATCACGCTGCTGATGATAAACAGTAAGCTATGGAGACTAAAGCGAGATGGCAAATTGAAGACATTTGCGTAGTACTTAGAGACACTTCCTTCAATGCTTCACTCTACATTAGTTTTGACAAAGATTGATGTTACAAAAATCACACTATAAGGAGTGCATCATTTCATCATTCACTGACTACTCCTGGCCTAACACCACCTTACATCTCCTGGATTCAGTGACAATCCTGAGTAAGTACTTGGCAATCCACATTTTTTCAACATTTCATCCACAAACTTGCCCTTTTCTTCTTTCTCCCTCGCATACCTTGTCTTTAAGTAACCAGTAAGTGTCAACCATTAAAGTTTTGATTACTGTCAGTTTCAGATTCTTCAGTAAGTTTTTCTTGAGTTGGTTCACTGGAAAACCTTACATGGAAAAAATCCAATGAATTTGTGCTACTCAGTCGCCTCTCCAAACTCTCCCTCCTCAATTTTGTCCACATTCCTTTGTTAGACTCGATAGCTTCAACCAAGGGGTTGGCTTTTGGGAACACGTCACACAAAATCCTGAAAGCATAAAGCAACATATCATTATGAAGGCTAATTTATTACATGCTCCTTTAATCAGAGAGCAACTCAAACTCAGCTGTGATTATGTTTTTCTATACTATGAAAAAGTGTTCACCTTACAGTGTGGGATCATGGGATTCCTGCAACTGAGTCAGACTATGCAACAAAAACCTCCATCCTATAGGGAGGTTTCACGGGTGCAAAAGTCAACTAACACAGGAACATTCTGGTGGACAATGCGGACGTTACATTATGTACTAAAGCAATGTGGTGCATGGCGCAGTGTCTTCCAGAACAACTAGCGCGTTCACTGAATTTGACCTTTGATCTTTGGTGCAAGCTCCCCATAGCAAATTCTCACACTTTTCAAGCTACCAAAATCAGCCAGTTACACAACAGGAAAAAGTACAATGCAAAAAAATCCAGGGTAAATTAAAGTTCAAATCCCACACTACAAACATTTCCCTTTGACTTCATTTTTTATCTCTAACTCTCCTGTGAATCTGTACCTTTCAAACTTTTTCTGGCATTGCAACTTTGAAAGAAACAGATTGTTCCTTGCAATTTTGCATTTAATTGCTAATGTAAATTGCTGTACATCAAATTAAAGAATGTCATACTAAACACACTAAAAAGACACTTGCAAATGTTGAATACATTTTAGTAACTATTCTACGCATAACTGAAATTCTACTGAGGGACTTTCAGCTGAGGGGCATTTCACTAATATAAATGAACCACTTAAACAGAGAAAATATTAGTGGTTCACTTATTTTCAAGTCAGTGATGGAGCAAACAAACTCTGCTGCAGCTGCCAGTCTGTCTAGCAAACAAGTAACATAAATCTCATACGAGTGTTCCCTTAGGGTTTAATGCTGTTTCCCATTCCTAGAAAACCTTTGCCTTTAAGATTTTGCTTTGCCTTAATAGGATTGTATTTTTCAAATGCAAAGAAACACTGAAAAATTTACAAAATCCCTTCATTAGTCCCATCTCCTTGGTAAACACATTCTGGATAGGAAATGACTGAATGTGAAGGGCAAAATCACTATGAAAGTAGGCTATCAGTTGTCGCAAGCACCATGTTTTGACAATTTTTTCTTTATATGGTGTTATTAGTTTTAGGTTACTCCATTATATTTTTGAAGTCACACAGTTGCAGCTCTGAGATATGCTTCTCTGAGTGAAGCCACAATCCCTTGTATATATTGTCACTGATGAGGAAACACAAAATGCCATTTACAAACTGCATTGGGTTATGTCAAAAAGAAAACAACCTGGTGACTTTAAACAACTTAGAATTCCTAAATGGTTAATTCTTCAAACCACAAATATCACATATCATTCGACATTTTTGAGAATGCTAAAACAAATATAAGCTAAACATGCCTATATCAAAGAATGATGGTGCACATTCAAAGCTTTTATCCTTGACAAACACATTTATTCTTCATACAACAAAGTTGCAGCATGGCAGTTCCTTTGGGAGCCAGATAACAATCTCAAAACAGTCTATCCATGCACAGCCTACACAAGAACCAAAAACTTGTTTCTTTTGCTCGATAGCTTTGCTCAGTTCTCACACTTGAAAAATTTAAGCACTCTTGAGGAATGTTGAAAGGAATATCAGTAAAATCTTGAACTAAAAGTGGTCTCTTTGAATAAATAAACTTCTGCTTTCCTTTTATTTCCACTGAATGCAATTATATAAACAATGACTGAGACTGTATAAAGACTATCACAATGCTATGAATGATTTGTTTCAAAATGGCTGAGTAGGGCCCTTGAAATTGGTTAACAAATTAAATTGTTTACACCAAAAATAAAATAAAGCTTTTGATATTTATCCAGCTATGGTTTTGACCTCGATGGTTATCTAAAGAAATTTCTTGGGCTGCCAATAGAAGACACTTCATTCCAAAAATCCATCACTAAAGTATGGTAAAGCACTCTGCATAAACCTCTTACAAAATGCCACTATGAACTTAAATAAGACAATTACAGCAAACAAAACTATACTTAAAGAAATGCCCAGTAAAAAGTAGTTAATAAATGAACAATTCATTTCAACACAAACACAAATATTCATAACTCACTGGAAGACTGGTTGTGCTATGTGCTCTAGGAAATTAATCTGAAGTTCTGGAATAAATGCCTTTTCCCGGTCAAACATTTCTGGAGTCTCTAATCCCATGGCCTTCTCCAGGTCACCCTGGGTGAAGAACTCACGGTAAATCAATTCCTGTGTAAGATAAGCATAGTGGCATATTACAAGAAACACATGACCATCACAAGGAAAAAATTTCTACAAACAATAATTTGTGGGACTAACACATTCATAGTAGCTTATGGTTAATACCTTGAGCCCATAGGCGTACAAGACAGGGGAGCAGGGGGGCAGCCTGCCCCAAAATTTTCTGAAGTGGAAAATTCGGGCAAAAAAATGACCAAAATTCGGGCACAGAATAGGTGGAATTTTGGCAAAGATGAAGAAA
>WURT03161320.1:0-10712 GCA_009936505.3 Holothuria glaberrima | reverse complement strand
TTACCTCAATGTACATCGCTGTTACTAACGATGACGCCGTTATTGACGAACTTTGCGTAATTCGCGTTCCATACCCCATGGTATCAACGACATTAAGAGACAGATTTTAAAGAACTACACAGCCAATGCATAATTTGATGTGGCTCTATGACATCTAAACAGACTCGCTTCAAGTCAGTTATGGTGGCACCCTGTCATTGCGATAAATAGCCATATCTTCAGAATAAAACAAGATACAATAAATGTTTACTGCTACTTGTTTATGATTTGTTGCTTTTTCATATGCACCTATTTAGAAAGCAGAATTTCTTTTACCTTTAAAGGATTAGAGGAAATCGAACTAAATTGTGAACATTCTTCTTTTTTCCCAATTTTGTATAATCAACATAACAGTGTAATTTTCATGAACTCATGTTTTAGTTTTAATCTTCTTAATATACTTTGTTCGTTTTCCTGTTTGAAAAAAAATGGGTCTATCAGCACGGATGGATAAAACAAGATATAAATTGTAATGCCCAACGTATGCTCTTTCTCCCAAACACCTCACTCTATGTCTGCGGTTTTCAGCTTCTTGAAGTCTTAAAACGAGTTCCAACATTTTTGAGCTATCTTAAGAAAAGGTTGCTCAAGTTGACTCTTTAGTGATGGCTATCCTAGAACAGTCCAATAAAGACTAAAGTAAGTTTTCAGTAATCTATGAACTAGTATCATTGTATCAAACCCACCCATCCACATCAGCCTTTCCCGCAAGTTTTAGGAATGTACAGGTGGAAATTGTTTCAAAGGCCCTTTAATACTGGACGGTTTGTACTTGCAGGCAAGTACTGATCGAAGTCACTGGAAATGGTATGAAACGAAACGAAAAAGCCCAATATTGCACCACTTGATTCCAAGCCTCGATCGAGTAAATATAAAGTGCGGTACAAAAAGGAGCAAACGGCCTACCATGTTTACCTCTCCAGAGCAAAAATGCTCTGCCGCCAACACAACTTTAACCTTCGTGTCAGGAACGTACATTTCACGCAGGCAACAGATGCTGTTAAATGTCACAACCTCAGATTCGGGCATTTGCACATGCGCAGCTTAAGCTGAGACGTGCCGACGGACTTCTAGCGACAGACCAGCGTGTTAAACAAGCGGGGATTTTCGATGATGTGGTCGTGGAGAGAGTGCTAGCGTAAGTCTGCGTAACGGCGTTCAAGTATGGGACTATTTTATGAGTGATAAAACCATGTATATAAAGGAAGTCAGCAGAAGTGCGAAACGAGCTATCGTCCTTCGAAAAGGAGACTTCCTACATGCCTCAAATGGGCTGATTATTCTATTGAAACACCGCCAAGTTGGTAAAATCGGGGGAATGGTCGAAATTTCCACTTCATGAAAAAGTCAAAATAACCGCGTGGCAGATGAAATGTTGTATATGTTCCTATTGATCGTGTGTAAATAGAGAAGCATCACACTAAAAATATTCATACGCCGAGCCAAAAAAGAAGGCACGAGTTCACTTGACAAACTGAGCAAATCCAATAATCGAAGCTGTAGGCTTCGATTAACTAGGGTAAAGTGAGTAAACATGATATAAGCTTGAAATTCGATCTTGAGACCGTGGTAGAGTAATTTACGTGTGGGTGCGTGAGGAAAGGGGTCGATTGTACCGTCCTGTTTTGTGGAAGCATTTTGGGTTTGATCTAAAATGGTATTCTTGTGTCATCTAAATTGTTTATTGGGAACGAAATGACGTTTAACGTTGTCCGAGCTCTGTGCAATCAAAAGGATACAGTGATATATTTAAAACAACAGAGCGCAATTCCCTTCAGAGTTCAGCATGGTCCTTATGTATAAGATGTGAGACATGCTTGACTGTGAATGGATCCAACTTTCTTTGGGACAGATAATATTTAACAGCCTTTTGGCAATCAAGAAAACATATGTTGTTTCCCAAAAATTCCTTTTGTTTGTATTGCCCTGTGAATGAAAAGTTTTAAAAAATATCACCATCCAGTAATTAAAAAGTTAAAGTTCAAGCAAATAACCTCATATTTACGTTATGTTTAAACCTGAAGAGGATTTAACGTGTTAGTCTTTTTGTTTTTTACAGATAATAACACGTGGAGTAAGTTCCGCTTATTTTCTTACATTTACATTTTCGGTGTGCATTTTTCTTTCCTCCCCCAAATCACCTATATGACTGACAAACGATAATCTTTTAACCTTCAAATTTGTCGTTAATCTAAGACTAGAAATTCAGTTTGATAGACAAATGTTCGCAAAGATATGACTGTTATTAATGCGACAGATGATTGAAACGCACCGGGGAAACCTCAAAGCCGATCGATCTCTTTGCTGTTTGGTTTAAATTTATATTTATTACCTTATTACCTTATTACCTTTTATTACATTTATTATAACCAAATTTTAGTACTTTTTAATTTAATTGTATAAATTGTAAAAGTCATTTTCCATTTTCACTTTCTTTCTAAGATCTCAAGTTTACATTTCCAAGCTTTGCATAAATCATGCTTTATCATTTTTACATACCCACTATAAAATCTTAACTCAAACCCGATGATCATCAGATTATACCCTTTTTTCACAATTTCATATTTTATAAACGTATTTATCATCTACCTCTTTTTGTTACTGAATCTGTAACATCAAGAGATGAGATGTTCTTTGACGGATGCCATCGAAGCTCAGATACAGCATAAGGGTGGGGTGAGATTGTATACTTATGCACATGATACATCAAAAAATCGGTTAAGACCGTATTTGAAATGAAATAAATAAGTTGTTTTACTCCTTTTGGTAGAAGTCAATTCTTATCTACGGTCGCCAAATGATAAACTCTGCCAACCTTCTAAAAACACCCGCTCACATGTGCAGTATACTAAGTAGATAAACTAATCTGCTTCCTTTGAGTGTAAAGGTCAGCTCCTGCCTAGGTATGCAGCTAAAATATTGTAGCCCAGCCTACCATGACTTGGCGTCAAAGGGAACTCGTAAGTAAGTGAGTGAGTGAGTGAGTGAGTGAGTGAGTGAGTGAGTGAGTGAGTGAGAGAGAGTGAATGAGTGAGTGAGTAAGTAAGTAAGTAAGTAAGTTAGTAAATATAAGTAAGTAAATATAAGTAGGTAAGTAAGTAACACTGTATTGCTCCTTAAAAGGAAATTGAAATACTCGCACATTAAAGCAGTAGAAATATAAACACTATAGCTGTATGTACATGAAAAAATTGATACATTAAGACCAAGAGTAACAAGACTTAAAATCAAAACACTAGCAATACCCACGGAAGCGACGACACCACCTAACGATTTAAAGAAAGATTATAAAGTTTTATTGCACGAGGTATAAATGAGTTTTGATAACGGTTAGTCTGAAGCTCAGGATGTCTCAGTCCGCCAGTGCCTCTCGAGATGATGTTACTATGGTATTGATGATATGAAGGGTGATTGTAGTCGTTCCACACAGAGTCCAACTTGGTTTGGAGCAGACACAGATTTACTATTATGCTCTTAGTGTGAATATAAACATTGAAGAAGTACGAGGATGGTGTCTTCACAGCTACTACCAGGCTTGTACGCAAATTGTAAAGATTCAAAAAAGGGAGTGACAAGGGGCTTAAAATAATCTAAAACAATCGTTCACATACTGTCGTTGGCACGGCTGTAAGTGCAATAGGGCCTAGGTCATTCATGCAAGATGTAACTGACTTTTTTGGAATAGGTATAATACAGGATTGTTTCCATAAGGAAGAAGCATCCCCACTTCTAAAAGATGAATTAATAATAACAGTAAAAATATTGGTCAGTCCTATTGCACAATGATTTAATACCCGCGCTGAGAGAGTATCCAGACCAGCAGTCTTTGATGAGTTTAGCCTGGAAAACTGACGACGTACGTCGGCATCAGTCACCAATAAATCGCACTTAGAATGGGTCAGCAAATCATTTAATTAATGAAGTTCAGATGAAAAATTATATTTGTCAAATGGTTATAAAATCGGTTTAGGTCATTTGCATAATCAATGGTGGTGGCAGGCAATCGGGAAGAACTGCAATTATTATTGTATCCACTCATCAACTGTATACCATCCCACACACGCTTCATATTATTGTCCTTAAAGTGTTCCTCTATTTTGTCTCTGTAAGCAGCTTTCTCTTCTGAAACCACTTTCTTCAGTTAGTACTGTACTTGCTTTAGTGTGTTCTTGTCCCCTTTCTTGAAAAGACCTGTCTTCTTGTTGATAACAGCTTTGACCATTTTTCGTTTTCCAAGATTTATTGCTTGGAAAAACTTTAATCTGATTTTTAGGATGGTTCTCTCGACACAGAAGCTTATGTATTCAGTAATGGTTTCTGTTAGTTGATTCAGGTCCGTGTTGGCGCCCACAAACATATCCCAGTCAGGAGAATCCAGCTCTGCTCGAAGATGTTCCAAAGCAGTAGCATTCCATTGTTAAACTGTAATTGTAGTGGGTTTTTCTCTTTGTTTGATGGGTCTTTATTTCGGCACCAGGTTAATGAGGTAACTAAGGAAATCAGAGCCATGTATAGTACACAAGCATGTTGGTCCCCTAATGACTGTTTTATTAAATTCCCTTTCTTCAAAGTAAATTATAGGTCTTCTTTTTCGATAGGGTCCTAGTTCGAGTCAATTCATCCCAAATATGCTTTGGTGTTAAAGTGTAATAAAAAAGGTGGTATGAATGTTACGGTTACACTTTGTAAAATCCTGTCGTGTCTTAGGGGGAATGCAAGGCTCTATAATCCGCGAGTGCAGCGTTTATGTCTTATGTGGTCCAAAGGTAACATTTGGGTACAGACAAAATTGTGGAAATTAGGATGGGGGCATTCAACTCTGTTCAATTCATCAAAACCACTGCTGCTATTCTAACTCGATGTACCAGATAAATCATGACGATCTGTTATAATTGATTCAAAGGTAAACTATGTCCTGGATATTCTACCCAGGGGACTTAAAGTCCTTTAGGTGTATAACAAGCAAAGAAGCTGATGATAAAAACATTTTCCACAGTGAGGAGTACAATTAAAACAAAGACAGATAAAAATATTGGTGTCCCATGAAATTAGATGGAAAAAAGCAAACAAAACACAAGTTGACAACAGACAACACAACGGTTGAATTACAACTGACACTTTAAAAAGCTGATGATGCAAAAATATTATTTCATAGCTGCAGCCCGCAGTCACTGATAATACTTTGATGTCACCCCTCCCACACACACAATAAAGCGCTCACAATTTCTAAAAGTGATCTTGGATATGCAAACGCTTCTTCAAATATAAGATTTTAGTAGCAACTGGCCCCATTGCCGGCGCGGGTGCGGAAAAATGTATTTTTGTAGTACAGGCACCATGAGAAGCCTTAATGTCACCAGGATATAGGCCAATCGAGGTAGATAGGTAAGGCTCGGAGACAAGGGTGGAAATCTTGGGGGATGAGGGATATAAACCCCTACGTTGAGACAAAGCGGTGGCATACGCAAATACCCCTCCTTTGTTGGCACAACTATTATAACTATTATAACAGATACAAAATGAAACATTTATAAGCTTAGGTGTCTTCGAAAATGCTCTTTTGGCGCAATTCACGAGAAATCGTGGTGGGTGACTTTCATTACTAGATCTCAGTTTGACGGAGACTTTTTGTCTAAAGCCTCATGTTACATCAATCATCAATTACAATCAGTAATGTATCTGCCAGTCCACCTGGAAATGCCATTTATTGTTTTGAGAAGGATAGCTAACCTTCAAGGTTTTTTCGTGTTTTCAAAATACAAGTAAGTTTGTCCTTGAGCAGTAAACAGCAATAATTGAGGTACCAAATTCCCATTTGTACGTGGAACGGTCGGCCGATTACACAGCAATACATTCCTTTCATAGTATCCTTAAAAAATCGTCCAAAAGCAACAACTTTTCCTACCGAAATCGTCCAAAAGGCAAAGGACATGTCCCGTTCCCAATGACGAAACCATTTCGTCTGGGAGATAATACCGATTGAAAGCCAATATTTGCCGTGATATCTTACTTAAGCTGATGATGCACTGTACTCTGCGCATGCATGGTTCATAGGGGCGTAAACAGCATGTGTTTGTGAGCGACCACTACACGACTACGCTGTTCAATAGCCTATTATTTCGTGTTCCGCGTACAGCAGAGACAATGTGTACAACAAAACACTATGTACATTCTTCATGATCTTGTCATCAGTGTCATATTTTCGAAAAAAGGGCTTCTGTAAATGGAGATAAAATCTGGGTTTACTGTTATGCGACAGCGTCAACATGAAACATGTGACCTGAAAGCTTAATAAGATAGTCGTGGCCGTTGTGATAACACTGGAACGACCACACGGTTTTCGCTTACCAAGAGTTGCGTTTGAAGTGGGAGAAAAGTACTACACGTGTGGCCAAAGTAATGTCTTTGTAGCCACTCGGAGGGAGAATTCACTAGTGGGGGAGAGATCCACCTGTAGGTTGACCCTTGCCACTATGTTCATTACTTGTTCATTACTTCTCTAGCACGGTTAAACATGGTATAACATGGAAGTGATTTTCATGGACTTATTACATTTTAACTGATTAAATCAACACGATAAATTCTTGTGGGACCCTGCAATTAGTGTTGCGCAGTTATGTACACGTCAGCTTTATATAACACTACACATGACGTGGTTAAAATATGTAAATCAAATTGGTGTGCTTCGAAGTCTTAAACTGCGATTTTGGAAAACGCGTCATCCGCGCTCTACATATGTACATCTATCTTGACCTAAATCACGTAGGTTTATTTGCACTCCCGATGTAGAATTACCGCAGCTTATGATAGTCCGATCATCAGGAGAAAGCGAACACTACCTACACGTAAAAAAAGGGTAAAATGTTACGGGAAATGGGGTGCTTAGTGCTAGTATGAGGCGAATTCCAGTCCAAAATAAGCACAGAATGAAAAAAAATCGAGTAGTACCAAAGAAAATGGCCACCTCAACTTGTCAAGCTAAATGCTTTGTTAATACTGCAGGAAATATTATTTTTCTTTAGGTTTAGATGAAAACAACTGTCAAAAAATGACTGAGTGTCCAGTATTCGGCTTGGATGTCTTGTATTACGTTCGGTGTCAGTATTCTAGTCTGTGGACGTTTCAAGAAGTATCAAATATGATAAGATATGGTGACAATTTTGATCAAATGTAAGTATAGAAAATTGTAAATATTTATACCAGATATAATTAAAAGTCTTTTGCTTTTATTCAAGTAACTGGTTTATTTTTCGTTGTTTTTCTGTCATGGGGGAGGGGGTATATAAAGGTAATAAGTTGGAGAAGGAAAAAGAATTAATCGAAACAGATATCTAATTCTTATATTTAAAAATAGCTTACTTCATTTAATAAAATTTTACTTCATTTAATCAATTGTTCCCGGATTAAATAATATCTTAATAAATAGTTTATTTGTGATAAGACTCCGAGACAGAATGATCAAGTAAAGGGATCGCTACGTTAGTGTGTAGATAGAGAACTTTTGTTTGTAGATTGATGTGAATCTTTCCAACAAAGTCTTAAAAATTGCATTTTGCGTGCTTTGCTCGCATCCATCTTACACGTAACTTTTCCATTATTACTCCGAGAATGGCAACTTGGGGAAATGGTTGTTCCAAAGCTCAGGAAACCCTCACCATCCACACCCCCTGACAACGTTACGCCCTCTGCATCATCTATTCTGGCAGGCTATAATTAAAAAAGTGTGAAATCGACAATCGTAACTTTTTGACTCGTTTAGTAGGCTAACAATCTAATACCAGCTCAAGAAGTTTAAATGCATCAGTCTAATGCCCACAATTTTAATGCAGAACGACCCAAGACTTAACACCATGGACACTAACCGGGGTGCTGCTTCTGGAACCCAACACGGACACTTAGGGACTCCTTTGGACCCTGCACCATAGGTATCGTGTTGTCATTCCGGGTTTGACCTCCAACGTGGAATCTTTAATATGTAAATAAACAAAGGTTTCTTAGAAATCACACGCAGAAGACCGACATCAACTATTCCCGCTACCATTAAGTTGTAACTGACATTTCCCATCGGCATTTTTTAAAAGACGCATCTTTTTGCTCGGCTTAAGCTGCAAAATCTATTTATCGCGTTTTCGGCAAAACGGCGTAAATTAAAATATCAACTGGCATGCTTTCCATATAATAATAGCTCAACCACAGTATTTTCTCTACGTAATATCATTGTAAATTTGTTCCAGCTGATGTATCTACAGTGTGAGCTTTTTAGAGCTTGCAATGAGTGACAGTTTCCTCTGGAACTGAAATGAACTGGATACGTAATATTGCAATTAGCAGTATACTATTGAAATTAAAAAAAGTTGTTATAAATCGATAGAAATTTATTGGTAATCCAACTTTTTATCAAAAAACATGTATAAAATGGCCTACTACGATGCTTTGTTTTAATAGTTATTTTTTTGGACAACCAAAATCGAGCGAAAACTTGTCATTTACTGATGTTTTGGGAAAATGGACGTGGAAATATGTAAAGTCCTTCAAATATGGGTAAGATAGTTTCTATGTTTTTTTAAGTTGTTCGGGGGACGTTACTTAGGTACCTCTAAGAAGTTGTAAATCGCCGACAGTGTAGAAAGACACGTGATAGATTCTTTTCCAGGCGAAGTACATCTTTAGCAAACATGGACAATTGTTGTTGGACGTATTTGCTTCTAGTGTGTTCTTTTCAGCAAGAGAATGCAAACGAGTAGTAACGACCTCCAATCTTCCTTGGAGGACTTTGTTTCCTTTCTGGAAGGTAAAGGAGTATTTGTAATCCCCGAAGGAATTGATTCATAGCCCGGACATCGTTTCTAGGAATACACCCAAAGACAATGCCGTCTCTCCAAATTAATCTGAGGAGAAGGTAGTACACAAACCAATATAAACGGTTCTACAAGTGCTGACTACAAATGTTGTGTGTGGAATGCGATCATTTACAGAACCTTTTCGCATTATCATATTTAGACTCGACCTTTTCAGTAAGCCTTAAAGGCGTTTCTCATCTTTACATGTATGAATCGAGCTTAAAGTTACCTATCGCAACGCCCCTGCATTCATAGTTAATTTTCACTCTCCGGAAGTCTACCTGGTTGTAATAAATTCGGAAGCCACGGCACGCAAGCCTCTGCACAATGCCTAGAATAGCTGGACTCAGTAACTCTAATTGGTTATTCCCCACACATCCGCAGCGTTAATTGAAGCGCTGTGACAATGCATGCGAACGGTAAGGTGGCCATAGGTGTCCAAAACTCTGAATCCTACAGGTGTCACCGTACACATAAAGTAGCACCGTGCTCGTGAATAAAAGGAGCTTAGGTTAAGTAACTACAGGTAGCAGACCCCTAATTCAAGGGGAATCCCCGCGGAAAATAGTAAACTACGAATTTAACACCCTAGATTTTTTTCTTTTGGAGCAGGGAAGTTTAGACCATGAACTACCCTTATTTCAATCAGCAAAAGGCATAAAAATTTTTTCTTCGTAACTAAGATTTTTGTGTGGAATCACTGACTGAGGTGACTTCAAATGAAGAGCTATAAATTTACAGAATATGCATGCATCAAACTATTCACGGTGGTACAAAACATAAAAGAAGAAGGACTGGCACTAGGGAGTGGGTGGAAGACCCGTGGAAAACTTATTAAATGTTAATGATAAGGACAACAAGTTTGCATGTCAATGATAATGATAAAAAATAGCCTAAATGTCCCATTTTCAGAACTAAGATACATATCAAAATTCGGAATTTTCCGCATGGCCATCCCCACAAGCCCTTTTCAAAAACATTTAAACAAAATACAAATTGGAGCAGCACACTTGGGAGGTCCGCTATGTATAAAAAGCTCCCCAAAAATGTTATCGTGACTTAGTGTTTAATTGGCTAAACGGACTTGTTGAGTATCTGAATATTTCAAAATAAGTACTTATGTTTCGTTCTTTCCAGGGCCTTTAGAGTTTTAAACATAGAAGTTATAGACGAAAGGGATTTCAAGGGATTTACTTCTCTGGAAGTTTTGTAAGTATTGTAAAGGCGCATTGTTAAGTAACAAAGCTCTGCCAATCCAGAAACTTTATAGGTTGAACTAGTAACATCTCAGCTCCAGTAAAAATAGAATACAAATCACAAAAATCTAAGTGATGTTGTTATCTTGCATTAATTTTAAACCTTAATATGAGAGCTTCTAGCTTTCCTAACATTTTTTTAAGTAGGCTGAAGAAATAAACCATTGAACTTTGGCATGTTAATTGAGTTATATCTCTAATTCCAATATATGTAATAAAAATCTGCAACAAAAGGCTGCAACTCATAAAAAAAAGTTATATCCAATTCGATTATGGGTTTCGCCAATGAATATGTTTATAAAATGGTTTATCGAGGAGTGTTTTGTAGGAAACCCAAAATGCATTTATGGAAAAGGACAGAAGTCATCAAAAATTAGGAAGGTGTGTTTTTTTCTTTGTAGTCTACATTTCTCGTTGATTTCAGTTTCAATTCGTCTGTTCACAAATCAAAAAAAAAAAAAAAAGAAAAAAAAATACAAATATATACACACCGCTGACACACTCAGGGTACAAATTAGGTATATTCAGTCCAAAAGTAGCTTCTTAATTGATACCTCGCTCCTCTTGCATAATCTCG
>WURT03161309.1:0-10713 GCA_009936505.3 Holothuria glaberrima | reverse complement strand
ATATATACATATCTGTCAAAACAAAGGTGGTAGTCAACGCGTCTGTAGCTATGGACAGGCGCTCTGCAGGCAATTCGACCTTATCCTTACTTAAATAGTTAAATTGCATGTACCCTGAAACAGTGTGTAGTAGGGAATAAGTCCATTGTTCATTGTTCTGCTCATAGCTACGAAATATTTCAATGAAGGCAACTCCCTGTAGTGTAGCGGAAGCTACAGTGGGGCACCACGCAGGATAGCTTGTTTTCGTTCGTCATACTTTGTGAACGAATGGTCGTAGTGCCGGTTTGATCTTGATGTCAAAATGTAACGAAAGACAACTTCCCCGTTAGGGCGAAGAGTTACCGGCATTAGAAGCTTAAGCTTTCGGTACAAACTGTGCAGGAAATCTTAGAGTTTTGCTTATTTAAAAATTTGGGGTTTTGTTGAAGAAAAGTTTGAATTTTCGTTGAAGAAAATTTCAAACTTTTTGTTTTTTAATGAAGAAAATTTTTGGTGTTTATAGAAGAATCTGCTCTCCATGAACGATGAGTGTAATACCAAGTGAACGATTGGGGCTAACTCATTGTACGCATTAGGGCTACCCGGCGACAGTGTAATTGAAAATTACCTCGAAGGGAGGGGAAACTTCCCCGACGGGGTGCTATAGCCCTTTTCCTCACCTACTGGCGCAAGCCCTGCTAAGGGCAAAGCCCCCTAATGGGACCAGAAGGCAAGCCCTGGAACGCTGAGAGAGGCTCCTTTACAAAAATTAAGACCACCAGTAAGAGAATAAAGCATTAGTCCTTCTTTAAAAAATTCTAAGCCCAACTTACTTATATGCTTTTCTTCCCTGTTTTTAACGTTTCATTTATTCGAATGTATGGGGGAAAGTAAGGGGAAAGAAAACCATTGGGACGTGATCACGGGGGTCGCCAGAGAGAAGTGCAAAGCAAATAGGTTTCTACACAGGAGGCTGCATCCTAGTAAGGTACGGCCCGGGGAAGCCTTTCACTTGGGAGGAGAACTGAAGGTCCTCTTCCCCAAGATTTTTTCTTTTGATGACTTTTGCGGCATTCCGTACCATTTGTAGAGAAAATCAGGAGTCTTTCAGGTATACCAAATCTTACGATGGTCACGACTTTAAAGTAATAGCTCCACTAACGGTCGACCGAGTTGAGGCTGGTGGTAGTTCAGTGAGAAAATTGGATGCGGGGGAGTTGCAAGGAAAGTTGGAAACTTAGTTCACTCATATATCCAACAGGAAACACTATTAAAGAGGTAATTTCACTCAAGTTGTCTTAGAAAAAGTGTTAATAACTGTATTGGCGGAGATTTATTCCGAAACTCATGGGCGTGGATCATGGGGGGACGGGGGACGGGGGGACGGGGGGACGCGTCCCCTAACTTTTTTGGAAGAGGGAACATCACCTTAAAGTCCCCCCCACTTTTTCAAAATGATGAAAGCTAAAACTGTGATTACATATTAAAAGCTAAATTTCGCCCAAATATGGCACCATTTGCCATATAGACACCTTCCAATTTCATTTTTTCTTCAAAGCCTTAGACCCCTCCCCATCACATCGATTCGTAAATGATAAAAGGTCTAACAATTTACTGTTCACTCATTTCAAGAAGTGTAGTTCTGATTTATCGCAAGGACTGAGTAAAAAATTCACTTCAGCAAGCAAAATGAAGAAAACTTCCTAAAAAGTTGAAATTCTTGGTGATGTATTCAATTCAAATTTAGCACCACATGTAGCACCATTTTGCATCTAGCCCACCTTACGTAAGCAAAAATTTTCCAAAGGAGAGGGTGTCACCCCCTCACCTCAAACCCCTCCCCAGGACAGCGATTCGCAAGTGGTGAGAAGTCCCCCCCCCCCCACTTTTGGAAATGGATCCACTCCCATTCCGAAACGTAGGGGATGGAACGACTCAGGGGCGACAAAGAAGCCATGGGAACGTCCCCCCGACGACGTGGAGTCCATGGGCCCTCCTCGGGGCCTCATAGGGTCCAATGATCACGTCTCGGTGGGGCCCACGGAGAAAACACCTGGAAGTTCTGGGTGTTCACAAAATTGTGAATATTTAGAGTAAGGCATTTAAACTTTCGAACATTTTCTTTTGTTAGTGGATCCGGGCAAGTCCCTTGTGGTGCATTATGGGCTTATTCCGAGCATAAGAATGAAACATTTTACAATTTGCAAAGAAACTGGATGCCTGAGAAATAGACAAAAACGATGGTTTTTACCATATCCCATGTTAGCCCTAGTCGTATACATAGAGCCATTCAATTTGATGATTCAGGGGATCGTGGGCACTGGTTTATTTAAGGGCACTTGTAAGGGATATTACAGAATTAGAGAATTCGATATTAGAGAATTCTGCCCATTGAAAGTGGACGTCATGACTTGGCCGATAGTGTCACGACTTGGCCGATTTTTCAACAATAGAAAACCGCAAACAACCGCCGGTCACTTGACCATGTAATCTGCAACAATGTGTCTTTTTATCAGTTGTTTGAGAAGCAAGGTCTTCAAGGACAGGATAAATTTGTCCAAGTTACAAGGGAGCGGATTCTCTAATGATTTTATTTCCCAATACACACTGTACTGATCAGTGGCACTCAGAAAAGGTACAAGAATTAACTGATTAATATGGCCTGTAGCTATAGAATTTTATCCGATGGGGGACGGTTCAATTTGAAGTGACCCTGTCATTCTGAAAGCGCCGTGGGAACGCGTAGACCTCTCCCGGTGTGGGCCGTGAATCATTTCATTGTTTGAAATTGACATTAACGTGGCTTTAAACAGACCTAGAATTGGGACTTGTCTACATTTTTCTTTTTGGAAAATTGTATATGTGCCAATGACCCGTGAATTTGATGGTGCAATTGGATTCAAGAAGAATTCTTTCATGAAGATTTGGGGTGGACGAAGTAGTTGCTGGCTTACGAGTTGCATTTGAAACAATAATGCTACTCAGTCTAACATAAATGACGCAAGTTCCTGGGATATAGTGAGCGCAGAAAACAGCGTTTAAAGACAGTGCATGCAGAATGTTTAACTTCATCTTGCATGACAAAAGCAGGCCCGTACGCAGGGGTGGATTCAATGGATCCGTCCGAACCCCCTCCTTGAAATACGAACCACCACCGTGAATTGTAGGGGTTCGGTAAATTTTTACGCCACGTCTCTCGCAAAAACAGTTTAATGGAGTTTTCTGTTCTACAGGCCCTAACTTTGTACCACTGGTGTGCTCGTATACAATGTTGTTATCATAGCGTACATTAGCTTTTACATTCCTCCATGTGTCCTCTCTACAATGATCTAAAAATGGAAATGAAAACAAGAAGCTTTACATGGGGACCTCGATCGATTCTGTGTGGTTTTGTCACTATCATTTGTAGAAGCCAGCAAACCACAATAGTGCCTACAGCAATGACACCAATATTTGTGTTTCCAAACCTTACTTAAACCCAATGTTCACATTTCCAATTATTATTAAATTTTACATTCTGTGGTAAAGAAACCATGGGGTGGGGTACTCCCATTTGATGCAGCTCAGAACGGTTTATGGAAAAATTTTTGGCAAAATTCCTTTAGCAATTTTAAAATAATTTTTCATGAATGATGCATGCATATACCATGCTAATGTACTGAAACTTGTCCGTAGTTTTCGATAATTCAGCCATTGTGTTGTCATTCAAAATATGAACCGTATTACCTTTGTGTGCCTGCATGGTAAAACGATGCAGACTGTGTTTTCATATCCCGCCCAGCACAATTCCGTAGTTTTCGCGAACTGGATGATCAGTGTTTAGGGCAATTAGGCAATTTTGTAGTCTAGTGAACGATTTACATGCCGCCTACACGATGTTGAGATTTGATTTAAAGTCTTGTATTATTTTTGGTCAGTTGACAAGCTGTGGAATAGGTGGTGCACGCTTCCATGTTGGAATATTTAGCTAAGGCCAAAAGAAAATACCAATCCCGCCCATGCCGCCGCAATAATTCTATTTCTTTTTCGAAAATTGCACACTATTCATATTTCTATGATACTTTGAAATGATAAATTACACGAGTTCTAAACTTCAACAAAAATAGGCTTTAAAATAAGCACTATCATTTCCTGTTATCAAATGTGACATGCAATCCATGAGGCATGCATGCATACAAAATACAGGAAATGTTGCTATTTTAAATGCCGGCTATTTATAAATTAAAAAAGACAAAAACTATAAAAAACACCCACATGCTCCAATTTTCATTTTTCAAAATTAAGACAATCAACCTTTTTTCAATTCTGGTCCATCATTATTTAAATGATTTGACATGTGTGAACTGTCAACGGTTTTCTTGAGCTGGTGGGTCAGTTCCAATGATGCAGATAATCGATTCAGTTGCTGAGATAGTCACCTTTAAAGCATGTGGTCGAGAGTTCGAATCCAGTCTGTTACGGGCATAAAATTACAGTCTAGTTTTTATCGGTTGCAGTTTGATATAGGCCATGGGCGTGGATCATGGGGGACGGGGTGAACGCGTCCCCCTCACTTTTTTGGAAGGGGAAAATCGCCAAAAAGACCTCCCCCCACTTTTTCAAAAAAGATGAAAACTAAAACTATACAACATAGACTACGAATGTGACACTACATTTTAAATGCCAAATTACGCCCAAATATGGCACCATTTGCCACCAGACTCTTTCCAATTTCATTTTTTTTCAAAGGGGGAGGGGGACAACGTCTCCCCTTAGACCCCACCCCAGGACGGCGAGATTAAAACTGGCTAGTCAAGGTTGCCAAACTAATGGGAACTATGCTCAATCCAATCCCCTTGTAAAAACATATGTTCAATGTGCTTGGTTTACGTATATTTTTTTCGAAATATTTTTTACCTTTGCCAAGGTTCCATAAAACATGAATACATCTCGCTTTTTCAATTTCTTTTCTTAAAAAAATACCTAAAATTTGAAGAATAAGAAAACCTGATAAAAGGAAAAAGATTGCACCATTTCGCCTCTCAGCCCTTTAACAAAGCCAAAAAACCCCTCCCCTTAGACCCCACCCCCAGGACGGCGTTTCGCAAATGTCGAAAAGTCTCCCCTCCCCGCACCTTTCGAGTTGGATCCACGCCCATGCTATAAGCTATATGCAGATGTTCACCGTCCTAAACTGTAATGGCTGTTATCCCGTAGGCTACCCAGGACCGTTCTAGAGGGGGTGTGTCACCCCCTCCCCCATTCACCCACGCAGTCGGCACCTCATGAACTAGTCAGCAAAATTAAGGAAAAATGGAAGTGCAAACAAGGAAAGTTAGAGGGAAGAAGAACGAGAAAAAGAAAAGAGAGAAAAGGGGAAAGAGAAGAGGGAGAAAGAGAGAAAGAAAAGCTACATACGGCTTTTCAGTATCATTGTATGCTAAACTACAAAAGGAGTCATGATCATGATAATGAAGTATTCTGCCACTGAGTCGGTAAATTCTGCCTCAGTCGGCAAAGTGAATGAAACATGAGGAAAAGAAAGAAGAAAAGAAGTGAAAGAGAACAATTTCTCTGACGAACCAAAAATATTCGGGGCGCGCTACGTGCGCTGTAGAGTCACTCCAGTTTCTTCAACAGTTTCATTCCACAAAGCTAGATAGCATAAATCCTGTCAACCTTACCAAGTAACATGTAGACAGGGTACACAGGTAATGTAAAAGGTTGTAACTTTCATCCCATATTGCAAAGCCTAGTAGCTGTTCTCTAGTGTGTCCCATGCGGCACGATATACCGATTGCATGGACAAGTCGTTAGAGCATCCGACTTGCAGCCGGAAGGTCTAGGGCTCGAATCCTGGCCGGGTCATACCGAAGACTTCAAAAATGGAACCTACCGCCATTGCGCTTGGCGCTCAGCATAAACAATGGAGTTGGGAAAACCAGGGAGCTGGGACTCACAGCTCCCTGGGAAAACAAGCCAGTGAGCCACAACCGGAAAAAAGGCCGTGGCCCGCTCGACTTAAACCAATTGGCTAGAAACTGAGGCTGTATAACCTCATCTAACTAACTCATGCGGTACGGTCAGTTGGTGAGAGACTTACGGAGCAAAGTTTGGCTTTTTCATCGGGCAGTCGAGGTGGTTTCGACACATTGTATGTTGTCCCCGATGATAGGCCTACGGTCACCCCTACAGTTTATTTCTTTTTTTTTCCTTAATGATTACATACTTTTTTCGTGTGTGTAAGCCTACCTATTTCAAAACAACACTATCAGTGCGCAACTCCGCTCTTGAAGTATCATGTGATTTTATGCAAAATATGCCCTGCAATGGCATGGGGTAGTTAGGCCCCTTCATATCCAGTTCTCACCATCCCTTCGACATAGGGGCTGTCGGAACTTGAGGTCGCTGGCATGGCCCGGCCGCCTGTCGGGAAAATCCTGTCGCCACCCATGGTCGGTTTACTTCTTTTGGCTTTCAAAAGGGTCTTTTTTGCGATAAAACCCAAAATTTTGGGTACGCTTTGCTCACTCTTCCTCAGTTGCGTTACTTATATCTAAATATGGTAGAAACCCTTTTCATATTTTTAAGTAAATTAATGAGTAGAATATAACGATTTATGTAAGTGAAGGGAATCCCATCTCATTTCGCTAAACTTAGTTAGGCTAAATGTTCTCTTGAGTCTGTCGCGAGGTGCGGATAGTGACTCGAGGAGGGAAGTACAATGTAAATTGTGCCCGATACAGCCCAACTGCCAGGACAATTGACCAAGCTATAAATAACTATACAGATTCTTGTAGTTTAGGCTTACCCAAAATTTTTCGCGCGCTTTGCAATTCCAGAGTTAAGATCCACGGAAAAGCATCAAAATCAGTTCGTAACTATTTTCTTCCAGTATATACTAAGTTTTATGCAATATATGATCTGCAATGGCATGGTATAGTACACAGGTTTTCTTAAATATCCCCTCACCAACCTCTCGACGGCATCGGGACTGTCGGGGCTTCGGGTCGCTGCCCGCGCCCCGTCGGGCAAACCCGACGATCTACCCTTATCCTAACATTGGCCTAAATTTTGTCTTGTCAGAATATAGAGACGTGACAGACGTCGAAACAATGAGATGTCGGAATATAGCAATTTATCCATTCCTACAATAGGATACTGACTTTTTTCTTACCAGATCATTCATTATTTGTTTTTGCTGTATCACAGAAGCAATTAATTTCTACATAAAATTTGGCCAAAATTCAGTTCAAAAATTTCTGTTAAAGCATGTTTTTCAGCAAGGTCTTTAAGGGTGTTTTCGTAGCGATAAGCTGTACAAAAAAACCTTCGTCCGCTCCGAGGAGGGGGGGGGGGGTTCAACGCATGGTGAACACACAGTGAACGCGCATCCAGCCGAATTCGAATGTGCCTTTATCATGCGACCACTTGAAACGCGGAAGTCAAAACATGGAACAACTACGAAGCTCCATGCATCAAAACGACACTACTTATCCGCTTCAGTTTCAAAGTGTTGGATGATCTGTTTAGTACATTCAGTACTTTAGTATATATCAATGGAGAAGGCGTGATCACTGGTTTTTATAAATAACTCTATAGCGCCTGTGGTAAAATGTTAGAAGCCACCGGCCCACATCTTGCCCCTCTCAAAATACCGGTCTTTAGTCGATATGACAGTATCAGTACGATACAGTGTAAAACGTTAGACTTTTCGTTAGACTGAGCACCAAGATGAGTTGATTTTCAAGTACAGTTGGGTGAGTGCCTTTTATATACCCTGCAGCCATTTGTTCACTAACAGGGAAAAGAACAAATTAATCCTAAGCTCATCGTAGTACCAGGGCCCCATCTGCATTAGTCTTCATGGGCGTCACCAGACATTTTTAAAGGGGGGGGGGTCGTATTTCGTGCAAAGAAGGAAGTTACTGCCGCGTCAGCGGCTATACTCGCGCGACATCACGAGCACCACGGCGTGGGGTCCAGGGGCCCGCTGAAGGGCCCTTGGTGGGGTCCAGGGCGAATCCCCGGTGGGGATCCAGGGGGAGAAGCCCCCGGAAGCTCTGAGGAGTAAGACATTTCAAATGCCTATAATGCGGTGAAATTATCGTCAATATTGCTAGTTTGATAATGCCAAAAATATGATTTCTTATTCATATAAGAGGAAAACGTGAACTCATTTTGAGTCTTAAAATGATAATGGCACTAGATCGTTTTCCTTTGAAAGTTGAGGGCCTATCATTGCATCTATGGGCTCGACAAGGGAACCTATTGGTAGGATCCAGAGGCAACGGATTCCCTTGACAAGCTTGTGGAATATAATGGAATATTCAAGATCATGGTATCATGGTATCTATGGGCTCGGCAAGGGAACCTATTGGTAGGATCCAGCGGCAACGGATTCCTTGGACAAGCTCGTGGAATATAATGGAATATTCAAGATTATGGAGATAAAAATAGCTAACCTCAGATAACAAATCATAGAAAAGTTTTAAGCAAACTGAACTCTACAATGTAAAGAAATTTAAGAAAATTGTTCAAATCTGCAATGACAGTATCTCTTAACTGCTTAACTTATCAGGTTCTATAGAACAGATGTGATTTTACCAATTTACTTCGTTTTTTACTTTCAACTTTCTCCCACAAGACCTAGAAAATACTGTACATGTCATTTATTCCATTAAAATAGGTAATGAAAAGGTAAAAATTGAAAACGCCGAGCAAAAAATTGAAGGAAGAACAGAAGAAGTTGTTTGAAATTTAGAATAATAATTGACCCATCACTCAGTTCGATACGTATGTAGAGTTAAGTAGTAGAGATGTAATATCGGTACAACCCTTTCCTAAACCTGACCTGACAAAAAAACAAGAGTCACCACTGCCTTAATGCTTCTTGTAGCAGTATATATCTCGCAACCCCCGGGCCCCAGAAACCACACGGTTCGCCCTGGAAGCTACTCGCCACTTTCCATGCAGTACCTTGTCTGGTTACGTGTATAATAAGGTGCTGACCTACAGTTAGGGGTGAGATGAATCCTTCCGTTGGATTCCAAGCCCTATACTCACAGTTTTTTTTTTTTTTTTTTTTTGAGATGAGAAAATGATCTTACTACCTGAAAATATCTGATTCCCCCTTCAACACATTACTTGACTACAGGTAGCATTCCCAGACAATGGAGATATCCGTCATGGGTCAGGGCATTATATGGGCTAACGTAGGTTAGCTGACCCATATGGAACCTGCACTGGTTTTGACAAGACCAGAAAAATGTTTATTTTCCCTGGAAGGGGCCGGGTCAAATTTTCCACAATTCTTTCCGTATTTTCATGTACAATATGGGTAAATTTGCATATAATTGCCAAAATTACCCTCCAAACACCCAAATTTCCTGCCTGACTGAAAAGGGCCCTCCCAGCTTCCTACTTTTCCTCCATGGATTTTGCACCCATTCAGAAACCAAACACCCGACAGACTGTCAAGATTAACCTATTGGGCCCTTGTTGGATCCGCACAGTATGAACGTAATGCCCATGTGAGCTCTATAAAGAGAACGGTTGGCCATAGGACGGTGCTCTCATGGACCCCACGTGGGAGAAACAAGTTAGTTGCCCTCAACGCCCGGTGGAATCGGATGTACCATGGCTACACAGGACCATGCATGCTCAGCCCGGTTCACCATAGACATCTGTCAGAGCAAACTTAAAACCACCACGTGGGTCCAATTAAACCGTCCTGCACATTCTAGACCATGCCAAATAAAAGCCCATAATGCCCACAAAGAACCCATACCTCCCATGTTGGTATGTACATTCGGAAAAAAACGGCCAGCCTAATTTTTTCCCAGGACGAATGAGGGCAAAATGATTTCTCAAAATAGTTTAAATTTGTTTCAAAATCAAGGTTAGGTTCATAATTGTAGGTTAAAGTTGCGAGGACCAGGGGTATTTGGCCTGTTCTTTCATAATCTTTTGTCAGAATTTGAAATGAAAAGTCGAAAAGCTGTCATTCTGGAATTAGGGGTGTGGCCTATTTCCAAGAAGCTGATTCGTCCATTGGTATGATTTACCCTCATTCGTACTAGGAAAAAAATATCCCGCCGGCCAGCAACTTCCTTCTGCTGGTTTACAGGCTACAAGCAGTCGGTCCAGGTTTTCCCATCTTGCCCACCGAGCCATCACATTTTATGTCTCGGACATGACTCTGTCCTGATCTCTTCTATTGTTCATTTTTCAATGCTACAATTTACAGAGAGAGGCCCACCGTGACGGATCCCCTCTCAGGCTGTAGTCGTATATGCTGGTTCGGTGTTTTGACGTGGAATATATCGACTGGCGGCAAACTAGCCCGACTTTGGCAGTTGTGATTTTCAGGGGCGCAGATCGAGTTTCAAAAGTGGGGGTGGGGGGACAAACTACTAGTTAGTTGATTTGTTTCATCGCTGTGAAGTTGTAATTATAAAGTAATCGTAACCACTAACGGTGCTTGGACTGAAAAATATGCTTTAAAGGGGCGTCAGGGGCGGTAGCCCCTAGACCAAAAAAAAAGTCGATTTCAGCCCACCAGCACTTTCATAGGGCATATTAATGAGCATCAGATTTAGCCACTTACCTGCTAGCCGATTAAATATTGAACAGCCTTTAACTCCCTCGGTCTCTAGAACATGTCAAAACTTTGACAGGATTTACCTTAATATTTTCTCAAACATTGCACCAAAATGCATCTTAGGTCCCTCAAATATTCCAAATTTTCCA
>WURT03161276.1:0-10713 GCA_009936505.3 Holothuria glaberrima | reverse complement strand
AAAGGGACTACATAAAAAGTGTGAAAATAAAAAGCAACCCATTTTCAGATCAGTATAATGTGAAACTTTAGGGTGTTGCTGATGTAACTCTTGGACGGACAAAAAATTATTAATACTGATTTGGATGAATAATATTATTTTGCTGTTGCATGCACTAATAAGTTTGAAAAGGCATAATTTCAGCAGGACTACAGTACACTCATGCTATACAGTACTCTATCATCATACTTTTGCTGGTTTTACTATTCCAAAGTACCAAAATATTGCTACTGAAGGTGTTGCATTGATATAATGTAGAGTAACATTAGCAACATTATGTCTACTTTATTACTCTATTCAATTAAAGGAAAAACATTTCCAAACTTCCATTTCTATATCAGATTAGTGTCATTGGTAAAACATAATAGCATGATACAAATGATAAAAATCTATGATGTATGCCTCAATACTGATGATAATTCAATTTGGACGGACAATACAGCACTGTTGTTGCTAATGTAACTTGTCCGTCCAAAACTGATAGTCTTATATAAAATATTTGGACATGAATGGAAATTACTGTACTTTCTTGTCGATTTGGCAATGTATATGACCTAAATATTATTCCCAAAGCAATAAAAAAGGTCTAAAAGATTTCATGTGCAACTACTGCAAAATTTGTTTGTTGCTAATGTAACTTTTTGCTAACATAACTACTAGTGGACAGACATCACTAAAAGTTAAATTTTATAGCCAAGGTAAAATAGTGAAGCTGTTTAATCTCTGCCAAGTTATTAAGCTGTAGGTAAGATGTGCAATGATATAAAGATATTCAAATGAATTACTATATCTGGAGAATAATGGATAACATTAATTGTTGCTAATGTAACACTCAAATTGAACAGACATTACATTAGCAACATTTGATCTACCTTACTTTTATGAACGGCTTGATAGCATTTGAGATATGTTGTATTGAATATTTCACTCCTAGTTCATAACCAAACATGAGTAATCATTATAGATCACCACATCTAGGAATTATTCCAACTTGTAATTTTTCTATTTAGTGGACAGACACTAATGCCAAAAATGAGCACTTAAATTCGGATTGCCAGTACAGACTATAAAATTATTAGACTGATGAATGGTATCGATTGTATTCATTTGATGTCCAAATTAATAAATATGATGTATGAGCTCAACAAATTATTTCAGTTCCTTGGCCATTCCTTGATTATAACATTCATACAAGTTGTTGGGAGTTACTGTCCGTCCAAATTTGTCACATTTTGGTTGCATTTACCCCCATATTTTCATAATCTTGAATGGAAATAAGAAATATATTTTTTTTTCTGTCATGAAGCATGGTGTTGATCAGCAGAATACTGTATGTTTGCCAATGTAGCTCTTTCCTTCAAACACATTTTATTTGGTGCGTATTTGCTAATCTATGTTTGGACCTCATTACTGTGAAACATGCCTTAATGCATCTGTCTGACTGTACTATTAAATTTCAGAGTGACAAAGGTAACTATATGGGAATGGTAATGTTGGACTTACAGAAAGCTTTTGAAGCTGTGAATCGTAAAATTTTACTATCAAAATTACATTGTATTGGGTTCAATGAAGTGATCATTAAATGGTTTACGTCATACCTCACAGGAAGACCTCAATTTGTTGATGTTATAAACGGTGTTTTCTCAGAAGAGAGGGTTATTACTTGTGGTGTCCCACATGGTTCTATACTTGGGCCACTCCTGTTCCTGATATACAGTATGTTAATGAAATGGTTTCTTCCATGAAGTGTAAACTATTATTGTATGCTGATGATTCAGCTTTGCTTGTGTCTGGTAAATCTATATCAGAGATTGAGTTTGCTCTGAGTTTCGAACTGAAATCAGTTAGTGAGTGGCTTTCTGAAAACAAACTTTCTTTGCACTTAGGTAAAACTGAATCAATTCTCCTTGCTTTGAAATGGGGACTTCATAATGCTAATTAATCAGTGTACATTGCAATGGTATAGACATTGAATCCAAGAAGAGTGTAACCAATATCTTTTGATCAAAGTTTGTCTGGGGAATGTATTGCTAATTATGTTTTGTCTAAAGCAGTGGTTCTCAAACTTTTTTAGACTAATGCCCCCTTCAACCATTTTGAACTGTCTCAGTGCCCCCTCCCCTACACCTCGCCTCGTCCTACCATTCATAGTTGGACACAATATTTTGCTCTCAGTTAACTTTATAATCCAGATGTGGAAGAAATTGAACCTAGTGGTGGAGTTTTAAATTTTTAATGCCATTTTTGGATAATTTTTGGTCACAAAATTTATTTTGGGGAGGGAGAGGAGAAGGGGTCTGGGAAGGTGGAGTAGAGTGAGAAAGAAGCGGAGGGAAGAACTAACACAGGGGAGCGGACTCCCTGGATGCCTTATTGTGCACTAAATCGCTGCAGTGATGTCGTAATCACCAGCAGGCGCGTACCCAGCAATTTGCGAAGGAGTGGGCGAAGCTTGTAGGCAAACTATCTAAGTGTAGCGCCACCATAGTATGGCGCGAAGGCCAAGAAAATTTTGGCTGAAATGCCTCCCAGATCACTGAAAATGGCACTTCCCATGCCTCGTTTGTTGCATCTAAACCTGTTCTGTTTTGAGTTACTAGCAATATCATAAAAAAAAATTATTAAAATAAATACAAAAATTATGTCCCCCTTGGCTACGCGCCTGATTTGCCAGGGACCCCCAAATCAGTGCCAATGCCACCCTGTTCCCCGTGTACTCTGTAGCGCCCACCTGAGACTTCTCAACATCCCCAGGGGGGTGGTAGGGACCACTTTGAGAACCACTGGTCTAAATGCTCAAGTAGACTTAAATTTCTGTATAGAAACACTCATAATTTTAATTTGAAGACTAAGAAACTCCTTGTCTCTGCTTTGATCCAATGTCACTTTGATTATGCATGCTCAGCTTGGTATAGTGGTTTGTCTTGTAAATTAAAAGGGACATTGCACGTTTTGCAAAATAATGTAATTAGGTACATGATGTCAGCTACGCCTAGAACTCATATTGGTTATGATCAATTTAAACAAGTAGGTTTGCTTCCTGTTGATTACAGAGTTGATCAGTTAAACCTTGACCCCATGTTTAACATAGTAAATAATAATGCTCCTAACTATTTATCCCCCATAGCTATTAGAGTTAGTGGTAGGCATAGTTTTCATACCAGATCTAGTTAGTCACTTTGTCTTGTTGTTCCAAGAGTGGGGGATTTTGGGAAGAGTTCTTTCAAGCATGCTTCAATTATTTTATGGAATAGTTTGTCATACCATATTTAACTATGCAATAATAAAGTTAGTTTCAAGAGGAATTTAAAATCATTTTTATGGAGTAAATTGGAATCAAATCATATGAGCAATTTTATCTGTGTATAGTATATATCTTTATTATATTTTTTATATTTTTTATAACTTTTATATTTTTGCTAAAATTGTTTGAAGTCTTCTTTCTTACCTTTTTTGGCAATATTAATATTGATTTTTTTTTTACTTTATTTTTATTTTTTAGGTCTATTTTTTTATTTTTTACTTTTTTATTTTTTTGGTATTTATAAAGACCACATTGGAAATAGGTGTTTCCACTTTAATGTGTTACCCTTGGTAAACTATTGCATTTGTATTTTTTTTTACATATTTTTTACATTTATAAATTTTTATCCAATAAGTTCAAACAATTCAATCAATCTACTTTTACTTTTGTGTAGGTTCTGTTAGTAGTACCAAGTACCTTATAAGCAGTGCTTACAGCTTTCACACACTGTTTACTTGGACTCTACGAATTACCAATAAGCACACCTAATCCTTCTCATACTCAATGGCTTCAACTTGAACACCACCTACAAAATAATTAGCTTGAGCATTTGAGCACTTTTACTCTTCTGTGCATTAAAAAGCATTTGCCAATCACAAGACCATTTATACAATACATCCAAATCCGCTTGCAGCTCAGCCCCTTTTATCCATTAAATGGACATCAGAAAAGACCTTAGTGTCATCTGCAAACTTTAGCACTGAATTATTCAAAATGACGTCGAGATCATTAGCGTAAATTATAACCAGAATGCGAAGCATTCACACTTGCGAATCTAAAACTGAAGGGGAAAAGAAATTTGATAAATCTGGGCTGTGATAGGGACCGAACCTCCCACCTATCGAGTGAAAATCTGATGCACTGTCCAGTGAGTCAACAAGATCAGCTGAAGGATGTTGGGCTTTAATTGATATAACTCTGTAAAGTACTGTGCGTGAATAAATGCTAACAAATGTGATAGAGTCGTGGATCTCGATCTTGTCTAGTGGAGGGTTGTCTTTTATGTTATTGTCTGTAATGATGGGAAGTGCTCACTCGAAGGTTTCATCATGTTTAACTGGGGATCGTTCAACCATGAAGCTAAAATCAAAGCTCCTTGGTTCAACAGTTCAGCATGCAATCACCCTTTGGTGGCCATGAACGACACAGTGTGTTCTATGGAGCCTTCGGCAGCAATGACATGAATGTAGGCTTAAGCGGTATTGACTATTGAGGCTTTTATCAATCTGAAAAATATTCCTGTGTGGTAGCACAAAAGCGGGCTACACGAATCTGCTCTTTGCCTTGTCGTATCATTATCATGGTACAGTATAAGCAGTCAGTTGAGCTCTCACACTCATGTCGTTCAGACCACTTTGTAATGTGGATGTCTGTAGATTGCCATCACTAATATGAGTACGCAGTAAGCTGGTAGGGTTACATAACCTACACCTTAGGAAACCCTACATTTGTACGAAATACTCTAAATCAAAAACGTATTTTGTGATTACTGTGATTTCTTTTAAATGATAAACTAATTTTTGTATTCACTGGATTCCTTAAAACTAGTTGCTTGATAACATTGTTTAGTTCTGAATCTAAATAGTACTTGTTGGGGAGAGTAAGCACATTGTTTGTAGTAACAGTCTACAAAACGATAAAGAGGCGATGAAGCTTCGTATTAGACTTAGGACTGTCACTCGGGAGGGAGAAAAGCATAATTTTTTCATCAAATTATATTAACAATCATTTTTTGTCACTTAACTTGCATTAACTACGGCTTATAAAAATTACAATATTGTACAAGAAGTACAGGACACAACAAGATGAGAAATGTCACCATATTGAACTGAATGACTTTTGGAAGTCCAAAACATGACAGATATACTTCGCTATTCGCTCGTAAAAACCAGTGTCAGTATGATCTTGGGTGGGGCAAGCACATTCCTTGGTCCATATTTGGTGGTCCTGTTTGTGTCCAAATGGACCATTGATTGGTTGGGCATCAAAACCCAGACAGAGGCGAGGTGTAGACTTGTGTTAGGATAAGTACTTATAAATGCTTCACCCAAATAACCCACCTCATAGTCAGTAAAAAAAGTTGGGTGATCGGCAACAAAAGTCTTACTTGTGAATATGTACGTCACTTTACGTAGGTGTATATTGTTTGAAACCAAAGTGACTTTGGAATGAGTTACTTCACTTCACTGAAACTTCAGTTTTCAGTTACTTCTGTCATTGCTAACCCTCATATTAAGTGAGTCATTTTAATTCAACTATTAGCACTTGGTCAGCAGAGCAGAGTGTAAATATTTGTCAGGTATTTCAGTGTATTACATGTGAGTCAAAAACACCAACTGTTCATCACTTCTGTCACTGGGTAGTGTCACTGTACAATGTTAGTCACATAGGTGACTGAGGGGTTTGTCAATGCATATTGGGGTAACCATATGTCAAGCTCAATTTTACTGCACACATAGTATGCACTATGCGGTGATTATTTTAAGATACTGATCAATTCATAATACTCTACTGCGCACACTCAAGTTTAAAATTTGAGGGTCAGGAAGCCAATTGGCTCATCAAGGACCCTACATCAGAGTGAGTGCAGATGAACAAGGGCAAGATTCACCTCTTTTTGACTAGTGCTCAGAGGTTAACAAGGCAGGCGTTTCATGTGCAATAGGTATGTTGCACTTTTAAAAGGCATGTGCAGTGACCACCACCATGTGTGAAGTTGGGGTGAGTCATTCAGTTGATCGGCCTAAGGTTTTAGTGGATGTATACAGTACACACAAATTTGAAATGACTGAAGTTACCATACCATACTTGGCTCAGGCTATACTGCCTTATGAGAGAAACTTGTTATGGCTAGCTACTACTTATAATCCAAAGTTGAGAGGGTTGATCAAAGTATTTCAATTATATTCCAGGCCTTGTTACCTGTTAAAGATGTATGGTTACTAAGTCACTATTTATTTTCCAAAAGCATAGTTGAATTGTTGATAGATTCATTCAGGTTTTGATTGTAGTTGAAAAGTGTAAGTGACAAATTCAAGATGTCATAGTAAGCATCAATTGGATTGAAATAATTTAAGCGGGTTTTTTATTTCCTTTTCAGGTTTTATGCCATTTGACAGATTTTAATCAGTTTTATTTGAAAGTTGAGAGGGTAGACATTCAAAGAATGAAGATTAATGAAAATTGTTCCGTAACTGGAAAGAGGGTGATTCTGGTACCTTACAAAAGACATCATGTTTTAAGGTAGGAGAATGACTTTCCTTAAACTTCGACATTCACAAAAATTGGATTTAGCATTGATATATATATTTAAAATGGTGTATATGCACAACATAATCTGACAGTAGGTGATTCTGAAATTTTTTGCACCCCTTTATGTCAGTTTAGTATCAGCTGCGAAAGTAAATACTTTGCTTTTGAAAGTAGAATAGTTTTCAAGATTGCTATTTGGGCCTTACTCACAAAAGCTGTCATAAGATTGCCAAATATCACTGAGATAGAGGAGGTCTGTGGTTGTAAATTGATCAGCAATTCAGAGATTTCATGATGTGTCCATGCGATAAACTCATCAAAACTTTGGTTTACCTTGATTGAAAGCACAAAAATACTTCAGTCAGATATGAATGAAATATATCTAATTGGAACAGATTCTTATTTCAAAGAGGTGGATTTTAGTAACAGGTGACTTTACAATATGAGAAAGCTCATTACTCCTTGACAAAGAAAACAGCTGTGACACAATGAAACATTTTGCAAAAGAAGGATTAAAAGGAATCAGTGGAGTGAATTTGATAGAATATTGCTGGTTTATGGTCTGAGTGTATTTGTTCTTTGTAGGGGGGAGGAATACCCACTAGATCAAAGGTTCACCTTACTGAAGATCAGCTTGACCAAAAATCTACTTTCAGTTAGAGGCAGGATTCTGGTTAGATTCAGAATCAGGATTTGGATGAGGATTAGCCTATAGTTGGAAAGGCTTTGGGTGAGTTGGGTCTTTGGTCTTAAGAAAGAACCTTTGATCTGGTAAACCTTCAGTCAAGGTTTGAAATAAATTACTTCTTTGTTGGTGGATCTCTCAATATTAAATGTCACTATCTTTACTAAACCTGTAGTGTGGTCAGAGTACTGGTTTATTATTATACTTTCCTTGTGTCATATTTGGGCAAAGACAACAAATCTGTGCATTTGTTACCCTCAGGTACCACGAATGGATGAAGTCAGCAGAGTTACAAGAACTGACAGCCTCAGAGCCTCTAACATTAGACCAGGAATATGAAATGCAAATTAGTTGGCATGAAGATGAGGAAAGTAAGCATTGTTTTGTTCATTCTGTTAAAGGGCATTATCCTAATTGATGCATTCAAGGTGTCATCAATAATGTGTCTTTTTATATTTTTTGGTACATGTGATGTGCCGTAGCTTTTAGGAAGAGCATATATACTTATAAAAAGCACAATCAGGTAGATAGCATACTTACAGTACATTAATAGCCAGTATGTTTGTCATTGTCTCAGATTGCGCCGTGTTACTTCTGTTGCCAGCCTAGTATCATTCACATGTCATTAATGATGAGGCAGGACATTGTTAAAGTCTAGATGAGTGGACATTTAGTTTAACACTAAATTAAAATACATTTCACATTTTGTGAGAATTTGTTGATTGGTACTCTTTATGCACTGCTTAATCAAGTCTTCACCCATAGGATTCCAGTTCATATACATAAGGACTTGCCTGATTTTTGTCTTGGTGGGGAGGGGATTGGGTGAGTTGTTTTAGAACTATCTGTGCAATATGGTATCATGTGGAATACCTGACTTCATATGGACTGAGAGGAGAATTCTCATCCCAAAAATGGAGTTGTAGTCGATACTTGCAAAGCTTCCTGTTAGTAAAAGCAAAGAAAGAATTGTGGCTTTCTTTTAAAGTATGTGAAATGGCCAAGAATGTGCCACAGTGATCAAAAGTGTTATCAACATTCCATCTTTACAGCAATATAAAATTCATTTGTAGGTAGAACTATGCATGTATGAAAATCATAGGTTCAGTAGGATTCAAACATGTAGACTTAAATGTCATGAAGTTGTCATATTTCATAAGAATGTGGTGGTCCACTGCACCTGACTGAAAGTTAACCACTTTCCTACATGTGTATCTCATGGAATTTAATTCAGGCCTTGAAGGGCAGTTGCTTCATGATACTAAGTGACCACAAATGTGGAAGAAGCCTACATGGCTTATGAATTACAACTTCATGTCAGGTGGCTAACCATCTACAATTTAGATCAATTTGGTTTCTTTTGAAAAGCCAGTTCAGATGGGAAAACTGTAGATTGCTCTTGGATTAAAAAGCCACTTTACTTTGACTCAGCCAGGGATGGGACCCTGAACCTCCTGGTTGCCTAGCTTCATTGCTACAAATGATACAGCCTTTATCCACTCGGCCACAGCACCGAATGAAAGAAACCAAAATCAAACCTAACAGATACTAGTCAAACCAGGAAACCTTGCCTAACCCTTGTATTTATAAATAACTCTCTTGCAAATGTTCTGCCATAAGTGATAAAGAAAATGACTTGAGGTCATGAGAATGGACCCACCTCCATGACCTTTCTTAAGGATGTTTAAAAGATGCTTTGTGGGAGGGCAAATTATTTTCTGGAAACTTTATTCAAGTTTGAATTCAATTTGTTTGAAAATGTTTTATTTTGACTTGTTTGTAGAATTGACATTCATAATCATGCACCTGGCAAAATGGACAAATCAGTCGGTCACAGAAGAGGGTAAGTAAAGGTTTTTCTATTCCTACAGTCCTTACTATGATACTCTTTTGAAGCACACTGTAATTCCCACAAAAATGTGTCAGGAATTTTGAAAGTTGCGCTTCAACGTAGGGGAAAACCTTTTAAAACTTCCATCTGCTGAGGCATTTACATTAACGAAAGGCCCTCATGATACAATTTTGAAAATGAAAGCAATCTTTGGAGAAATTTAATTACATTACATTCTAAAAAAGTCAACATAAAGGTCTAAAAAAGCATCATAACCAATGCTATTCTTTTTCTAAACATGAGATGAAATGTTTCTGTTTTAAATCCATTGTCATATTATTTTTAAGCTGAGGATGGAGTGGAGCTGTACAATACCTCATAAAGGATGTGAAAACCTGCAAAGGCCTCGAATTAAATAGTTTGCCAAAAGATTATGTACCTGTATCAATTTCCATTTATTTCTTGTGTTAATGATCATTTGTTACTGTTAAATACAGATAGGTTTAGACAATTTAAACACTCTTAGAGAAGTTAGATGTATGAGGCCTTCAGAACAGACATTTTTCCCCAAGAATAATGTCCATTGATAAATGCATGTATTGTACAGTACTTCAGTGTACAGATATGCCAGGCAAATGTACTTGTGTCCCTTACCATCTGCAAATACCCATAATCCTTTATGTGTGAGATTCCATGGAGCCTATTGGCTGTCCATTTTACAAACCATGAATGGGATGATTGCCATTATGTGAAGTTTGTTGAGAAATCCCTTGAGGAAATATACCATAAGAACCTTTAATGTAGTAGTGCTGTCAATCGTCAGATAGTAGAGGCATCTGCTCACAGGATATAGCACGTACTTCACCCTTGTACAAGCTGAACATTTACATGTGTACATACTGTCCATTAACACTTAAAAGTAATGTACAGTATGTGACCAAATTGAACCTCAATGTAAACTGCTCTTTTGGGGCCGTTTTAATCATTTCTATCGAAGAATGTGTTTGACAGGTTTGTTCTTTGTCCAAAGTTCAGTTGCAGAACTACTGTTGGATAAAGGCATACTCTATGAATTGTCATCATGAAAACATTGAATAAGTTGTCATAGTTTTCCGCTTTTCTCATTCTCTTTGTCCACCTCCAGACTGCATGTGTGGGGATGTTAATCTCTTTTTCAACAACACTGAAGACAAATCAGAGGCTGAAATTGAAGTAATGATTGCAGGTGAGGTGAAGGAATGCTTTGTCTCAATCAAGGTTCTCACAGGTCTTAAGTGATGTAACTGCAATATGTATCTCTTTGTGGAATGCTCTGGCTTTTAAGCCTTTGATGTGTTACAATTGTACCTCAGGTCCTACTGTGGGCATATAATGTCATGAACACTCCTTCCAGCATGGGCTAAAACAGTTGATATCACGAAGGGAGATAAGCTGAAATCAGATGTAGACATCTTTAAAAGAAGGGTTCAAGCAAAAATTTACTTTTCACATGAAAAAGTGGAACTAAATCTATGCATTTTGGTGAAACTTTCATTCAAATCGGACATGTATTTCTCCAGATATCAGCAAAAGAAGTTACTGCATTTGTGACCCAAAGTGAGC
>WURT03161275.1:6702-28287 GCA_009936505.3 Holothuria glaberrima | reverse complement strand
CATTGCCCCTGGCCCCTCTTAGATACGGACTTGGGGCTTAGACTTGGTGGGGTTGAGCAGGAGGGTCTAAAGAGCTGAGGTGTCTTCTCTTCAAAAACATTTAGTACATAGACGTATGGTTTGTTATGTACCGATTTTTCAGTTACATTTCTGTTACATTTACCCCCTCCCTCTTTCAAGTATAACTTTTGGATCCGTCGTATTTAACAGTACGAAAGAGGCTCTAGCTGGTTGTCACGGGATTTGCATGCTTTGAGAATGTATATATTATTTGAGATGACCTGCCGCATACCATTATTTTTTATGTATTAATGCGTGGCGTGGGAACGTTACTTTAATAGACAACGAACGAAAGGTTAGAAATTGATCTTTATACTACGGGTTCGCAGACAAATCCTACGGAACAATTCCCCTGGACATCTCCCCTGGGACAATTCCCAGTTTGGACATTTCCAAATTTTCTCTTGGGGAAGTTGTAATAGGGTTAATTGTCATGTTTGGAAATTATTCTGGGAGGGAATTGCCCTCCAAGGGAGAATTTTCCCGAGGCCCATGGGAGGCGATCCCGGCGGGGGGGGGGGGAAAGGACGTAGCAGATGTCTCCCCAATATTTTAGAAATCATCCACTGACTTTGATTTTTCACACAGTAAATTATTTGAAAATGATATCAAGTCACCCAATATTGAGAATAAATCGCCGCTGTTGCCGAGACCACTTGTCGGGGGGACTGTCCTGGTGTGAATTTTCGGGGTGCTATCCGGTCAGGACACTAAGTCGGTTCGTGGGGAGTGGAATATTTGACGTCCCCATTCTTCCGTGTGCCGATTTTCCACGCTTATTTTCATCGTCACTATGACTGCTATTCAGGTGCGTATGCGAGCTAATGTTTTACCAGTAGCTAGACTTTGGGAGTTCAGAGTGAGATTTTGACACTAAGTGGAGCGCCACCAGTTTGCTGGGTAGCCTACCAAGAAACTGGCACTTTGCGCTCTTTTAAAGTTCCTCAGTAGTGTATTTTGAGAATTGCCTGTTTTGGGCAAATCGTTTCTCGACCGCCTCTCGGCATTTTGGCTAAGAGCATGTGTAGTATCTCTCCACTTTAACCAGTCTATAGAACTGGGCCAGGCATGACAGACCCTTGGTGTAGAGTTCTCAAGACTTACAGGTTGGCCATGTTACGTCTTTGCATCTCTTTAAGTTACCGTAGTTAGTTAGCTAGATGAGGCTTTATGGCTCAGTTTCTTATCAATTGTTTTAAGTCGGCCGGCCACGGCCTTTTTCTCAGTTGTGGCTTGTTTTCCCTACTCCATTGATTATGCTGAGCATTAAGCACAATGGCAGTAGGTTCCATTTGAGGCGTGGCTCCTCTGAGGAGCAGAACTTTAGCCCTTCTTCGAAAAAGAGTCGAGGGGACTTAAAAAAAAAAGTAAAGTAAATTTGTATTTTGGAACATTTACACCTAAGGGCTAAATTTATTGCTAGGCCTTGCGTTTTAACTACTTTTTTTACATGCTAAAGATGAATCTGAAAATGAATGGGGCCGGGAGTACCATGTGGGGGACTAGGGGCGGTTTCTTTCGTAGGAGATTTCAGCGCCACTGAAGTGTTTTATGAAAATCTGGGGACCATCCTAGGGGTCATTCATGGAACTTTATATGAGGTTCAGTGGTAACAACCCGGTGGTGATCCAGGGGACGAAGCTTCGAAGATTTGTGACTAATTACATTATAGGAACATTCGCAAGGAACTTTTAGCTTACCTCTATAACAAGGGGGTACTTATAATTCATAAGTTTTACTAATTTTCTCTGAGGGAGTAGGAGTTGCGGTAAAGGCCAACTCTATTTTCGGAAAAATGTTTACCCTATAATCATTTCTTCTATCACTTTCTTTGTATGGTCACCAGGCATGAGATTTTCGAATTTGATTCCACGAAATCCTTTTTAATGATAAAAATTGAGTGCGTACTCTGCACTGTTGCACTTGAAATTACTCCAACAATGTATATCTGCCAAGGGGGGGGGGGACTCTAAACTACGACTCAAGTTTCATGTTTTACTAACAGGTCTTCCCACTCGTTTGGGAAAGCCTGGAATGACACCCCTTTATAATATCCTTGCATTGCTGTGTTCCTCCGTAATATAACTACGAACAAGAACCAAAAAACCCTGTTGAAAAATCGTAATAGCTGAAAGATATGAATATACTTGAGACAGTACTAAACGAAAAGGATAGGTTCTAGAAGTTTTGAACTTAGGGCTAAAGTCACATTACCGGCGAATAATTCCCCGTTTTTCCTTCTTTTCTTTCCATTTACTTTTTTCGTCCGTTCTTCTTTTCTCTTTTACTTTTTTTTTACCCGGGGCCCCAATACCCTCTGGATAGCCTACGTATCTATTACGCGACTGTTCCTCTGGAGCTGTCAAATTGCTTTTTTGTCCCCTAAAAACGTAAAAGTGATCAAACAGAAAGCTTTCATCAAAGAAAAGACTAGATAACACTCCAAGACGCCATTTTGTTATCACTTTATCAACATTCACTGTGTATGTTGCTTTCATATGGTTACATATGTTCGATATCGCAGTCTACGGTAAAACCCGCGCCGTTTTACAACCTCACACTTCACCATACACTACTACTCAGTACATAGATATAATTGTGCAAACAAGGCTCTCATTTCCGTTGTCATCAAGTTATATAGAGAGGACGAATCACTCGATACATTTCATTCCAGCTTGGAAAATAAATCTTTCGTTGTATCATGCAGCTAATTCTTACCCATAATCCATTGGAAGAGTAGTGACCTATAAGCAGTGGCGTCATGCCCGGGGGGTAATGGGCGAGGGATGGGGGATTACACCACTTGGAGTGGTAGAAGCGTAAGGCGAAGCCCTTTACACGAGAGCTCTGACTATGGCCCCTTCCCACTTGCATTCAACCACGTGACAGAAGTAAAAACTCTGAAAACAGTTTTGTAATATGACTCTAAACATGCTGTGTCATATTGGCGTGTAGGGAAATATTGTGTTTGCATTACATCCACTCGGTGCAGAAAAAGTAGCTGTCACTATTTAGTCTCACAACTACAACAGGCAATAGATTTACTTCCTAAATATATTACACATGAGCTACGAATGTTGCATCATATGAAAATTCATAGGCGTAGGAAGCTGTTTCTGGACTAGGGGTGTTCCCCTCCTCTTTAGATAATTTTGTGATATTTGAGGGACCTTAGATGAAATTTGGTGCAATTTTTGAGCAAATTTTAAGGAAAATTACTGCGAATAAATTTTTGACATTTCTACCGAGGGAACAAATGAGAAGTTTACATCCTTGAATTCTGAGGGGGGATCATACTTCAGCTAACTGCATTTTTACTGAGGGGGATAAAGCCCCAGCCCTTCCCCATTTCCTAAGCCCTTGTGAAAATGTGTGAAAGTTTGGGTGAACAAATCGTTCATGAGCTATAAAGCAGTGGAATTCCTCTCTGAGAAAACCTTCTCTCATGAAAATAAAGTTCCACATTGTCTTACTTTGAATTGCCAATCATTGTGCATCTCTATATCATGCTTTGAAAAGTATAAATTATTGTGTACCATCAAAAATGCAATATTTCCCTATCAGTTATTGGACTATTAATTTCCTTGACATCACAAAAGTTATAATGGCCACTGTTTAAACTTTACCGAGACGAAAAGGTTCAGGACTCTAGTCAGATAAAAGGTAACAAAAGCAAACTTCTTAACAGCGTACAACAATCTCATCTTGGCAATTTCTTTGGCTGTCAGGATATTGTCACTCTTATGATTTCGTTGCAGCTACTATTCCCTTTTCAAAAAAGATGACTTGTAGCAAGTCTGCTACGTCATTTATACAGCTCACTTGACGTTGCCAGTCTTAAACCAGTTTAAGCTTTTCGAATAAAGGATGTAATTCCAAAGAGATAAGATTTAAAGGGCTTATTGAGTTGACATCGATTATTTTGCGACGAGTTTGAAAGGAAATCATTACATGACAATGTTTCTAATTACCCTCATTACTCATGTATCACTTCCTATAGTTACCAAAATGTGAGAAATCTGTGTTTTTGTGGACAAGGGTTGCATAAGATTAATAACTAATTGTAAAAAGTGTCTGGTCACGAATTTGTTTTAAATGATTTTAAATTATTGATTGCCCTATCATTGCCATTTCAGTTGTGCATCAGATGTGCAAAATCTCTTAGTTTGAGCATTTACCATCAAGATGTGTATAAATTTCAACAGATGTGAAAAAAGTCACGAATTTAGTGAACCAACTCAATGGGTCTCTTTAAGTAATTTTTGGGCACTTTCCTCTGGGTAAGCGATAATGGACGGAGCCTCTTGATTATGCGTGGAGCCTAATTCAGTTTTGACACTGCTCAGTGAATTGGCAATCAAATGCGTGCGAGTTGGGGGATGGGGTTTGCAGCCCCCATTTGGGCAGAAATATTTGCTACTTCCGGGAAAAATATATGATCTTTTAGTGCAAAAATGTCGGACAAAAGTGCTGGAGCACCCCTTCCCCCATTGAAAATATTCTTGTAGGCTTACGCACATTGATGGTCTAGGTTTTACGTCATTTGACGTTTCGACCACACCTTTCTAGTTAGACTGCCCACCTATTTCCCGAAAGTGGTTCCCGGACTTCTTCAGCGAGGCTTTAATTCATCTTTTTTTCGAAGCATGCCACCTTCATTATAAATTGTGATATATGTAATTCGCTGCATACAATTTTTTTTTACATATTTTCTAGTTACAACTTAAAGTGCAAGGATTAACACGGTGACGGCTCTTTGCCTTGTTCCCACTTTCGGCTGTGAGAATTCACAGTTTGGCCTACGTACTCACACTTTTCACAGGTCAGGAACTTGAGCATGGATTTGAAAACCTATAAAAACCACCCCTCGTGGCCGGCTATTTTTGGACACCTATACCTGTTGCACACTACATGAAGAAGACTGACGGCTGGAGCCGTAGACTAATTTGAACTACGCTTTATTTGAATTGTGTCACCTCGTTACATAGTTGGTCACCACCTGCCACACTACATCGCCACAGGTCTAGTCTAACATTGAAGTAATTGCTTTATTGTAGCACGCTATGAAATCAAATTGAAAACAAAATATCATTTCCTTATTAATGAGTTTGAAATTTTGATGATAAATGATGGAAACTCTTCACACCACAAGCTGGAAAGTTTCGGTTTAGGACGTGTATAGCTTCTTCTCTGGGTCCACTGTTACAGAACGAAGACTGCAGGAAATCTCAATGTCCCAATCTTTGTACAAATCTTTGTACAAAGTTTCGTTTGCAGTCAGACACAGAGTTGTAACCAAGTCATGACTCGAGCCGTCACTTGCAAAATTGCCTGACTCGAAAAATTCTGGCCAATTTTCCCACATTGAAATAACACAGTGATTCGAGTCATGACTTGACTCGAGTCGCTAAAATGAGTGTAGTTGACTTGACTTGCCACAAAAAAGAGTGACTTGGTTACAACTCTGGTCAGACATACCGTGCGGTTGTGCAGTTCGATGACCAAGCCATGATGGCCCTTGTGTATACACGTCCAAAGTCAAAAGGTGTGATAGTGGAGAGCTTTCCCCCTTTATTGAAGTGACAAAGTTGATCTTTTCCGAAGAATAAAATTGTACTTGCTTTTGCAGATTTTGCTACAATCCGTTTTTAGTTCCTTGAAAGAGGAGGGGAAAGCTATATTTTCCTAACACCTCAAGATTCGTATATCATGAATATTTCAGTGATTCATGTACATTTTAAATGAAATAAATGTCAAATCCAGTGTATTTAGTCCGTGTATCTCCATTTATTCTACAAAGAATGGTTTTGTGCCTTAGGACTTTGTTGTCTGAGGATAATAGAAATCAACGCTTACATTTCCTGAAAGTCATCAACAACAGTCTGTAATGAGGTGAATTTTCAACTATAAATATCTTGATATGCGATCATTTTCTACGTTGCTGTTATTACTCAAACGATATCAACGTATCTGGTAGATAGTACATTTCTTCTCACATAAAAGGTATCATGAATCGTTACGTCAGCGACAACAGTAGCCTAATTGTGGGGTTTTTCGTAATGTGAAAAAGTGGTCGGCTGCTCTTAATTGCTTACAAAAAGTGAAGGTGGTACGATTTTTGACGAAAAGAGGTAAACCATGTTTTGGTGAGAAACCATCATCTATATGGCTGTGAGCAGGAATACTTAAAAATCGCAGGTGACAGCGAGGCAAAGTCGCACATTGCTGGTGGAAACAGACACTCACCAATGTGAGGTGACGTCCTAATCCTTCAATATACAGTCTAGGTTTTCTATCACAATCAACGAAACGACACATGACAAGGACAGTTGCTGGATTCAATGTTGAACGTGCTATCGTAGTTTAGCAGCATGGTCATCGTCATTAACGAAATGTCGGCATGAACGTTGGTAGACCTTTTCATCCTCATTCGAAACTTGTAAAGCACGCTAGGGCGCCACTAGTGACGTAATCGACTATGAATATTCAGTACGTCTGTCTATAAACGCCAAGCTGTACAGTAACAAAGAAAGGAGAGTATGTGCTCTATCAGTCAGCCGCTATCGTCGCAGATTCGTCGTCTGTTTTTCTTCTCTTTACCGTTTCTGAACTTTCCTGCACATCGCTTAACGGACGTTTGTGCGAATGTTCCGTTTCTTTTGTAAGAGTCACGTGATTGGGCGTGTGCAATATGTGGTGGTGTGTAGGGTTAAAATGTTGATCGACTTGAGTTTCCTGACGTCTCTTAGCGGCTACCATCTCAGCTGCGTGCTTCTTTCGCCATTTTGTTCTTCTGTTTTGGAACCAGACCTATTTCAATGACAAAGAATAAAATACATGTTGTGATCTTCTTAAAAAATCTGTACATAATTTTACAGAAACTATAGAATTCAATTATTACGCTCTTCTTGTAACCGACCGGAACTAAATACGAAAGATACCAATCATCGGACAAAATGTTAAATTTAAAAATACACTCCTAAGGCCATTAACCTGTCACGCTGACGCTTAATCATCTCGAAGCCGTTGTGTTTCCAGTTCGAGAATAACCTACTAAAAATGAAGTTCTCAGTTATTTTTCTCTTATTATCAAAGTTGTAATTAATTTTACCCATTCATGTTCCTGGCAGTTCCGGCACGAAAGGCGGACTTTTGAAATGTTAATTTGCTGGTTATTAGCGATAAATCAATTCTTATAACCTCATTGTTTGTCATGGTTAATGCCATTTTATCAATTAATTACGTCTATTTTCTTAAGAGCAACAGCTAAAGAGGAAGAAACCTATACTACCGCCCGGTTGCGGTGAAGTGGCTCGGTAAGCCTCGGCTTGTAATCTTTATTAGTTTGTTTATGCACCAAGTACAGCTTGCCTGTACTCTCGTGTTCCCTGGTAATTACACACTTTTTCATTGAGATACACGAGGATTATTAATCACCCTTGCCTTATCGCAGTTTGATTCCCAAACTGTACTTTTAATACGGTTTTCGTCGACTCGTTGAAGTTAACTGTCATTAGTACCATATAATCCGCAATTCTGGGTGATTTGGAACTTGAAAATTACCTAGTGATAACGTCGCACAATAGTCCGTATACTAATGTTATTTTACACTCACGAAGGAGATTGCCACCGTTATGTGAAGCAGTATGTGTGTTTTGACGTTTTTGTAGGATTAAGTCAAGTATTTGAACAGTGATCGGTACAAACCGTACAAAATAGTCTAGTTAAACTGGAAGTTTAGAGAGAACACACAAACATATATGCATGCATACATCTCACGCGGCAGCATCACGAAACATAGCACGCAGTACGCGTGATGTGTTGATAGGTATATGTAGCCAATGATATCAGCTTTCTTTAATTAAATGTTAAAATGTTTTCAGAACTGAATTTCAATCTTATCTTTTTGTAATAATGTATGGAACGTCCTATAATAAAAACACACCACAGCAATTGGATGAAATGCCTGAAAGGTAGGTCAGATATAGGGGGCTGGAAATCGAATAATCATTCCTTTAAAGTGTTATAGCGACATTAACTGTCAGCTATTTTCTCATATTTAGAAGTTCAGCTTTTGTTTATCAGACTTTAATGATTGTAATGCTTGATGGAATCTGAGAGTATAAACAACCGCCACCATGCTGAATGGAGTGCCTGCTAACTAAGAGCTAGAATTAATACTGTATTGTTTCACTCCAGTTCCCGTGCTCCTTTTGTATGTATGACGTAATCAATTAAGTCTGCTATTGTTCCATCTTTGTTTCATATTGTGTGCATGGAATGTGTATAGTTTGTTTGAAGAACTTACTATACAAAAATAAATTTGTAACTGAAGATATGTAACTACACTGTAAAACACTTGGGTCAATTTGACTCAAAACTGGGTCAGGAGCGAACCGACTTAATTTATTAGGTCAAACAATGACCCAAATTAGACTCTAATGACTCTAATTGACCCAAATTGGGTCAAAATTTGAACCAAAATGTTGGTTCAGTACCCTCGTGACCCAAGTGTTTTTAGAGTAACAGTATGTACCTTTACTTGACTTTCTGTCATTCCCAGGGCGTAGGCCAAACGTGCCCTCTCCGGTCCAGCTAAGTATTTTGTTTGCTCGAAAGTCTTCTCAAGGGCGAAGATTTGTTGTCCCGAAAATGTCGGTCTTGTATGTTTCTTTTTCCCATCTTTGTCGGTTGAAGTCGAAGCTGAACTTTCGGATGACGTTTGGGTTGGAGAAGTTGAACATACTGAAAGAAGGAACACAAAACATTACATAAGTATAAAGCAGTGATAAAAAAGTGTCTAAATGAGCTTCACAGATGAATGAGTTGATGGTAATGATGAAATGGTCTAAGCTCGAATCAAGTTTTCATATGTTAAAGGGGTACTCATTCTAAGTATACCGGTGATATTTGCATTGAAATCCGATGTGTGGTTCTCAAGATATTAACAGTTAACGTTGCCGCATTTTTAACACAAGTTGAACTTGAAGCAAGCACATACGTGGCCATAACCTCACATTAATGAGCACTCTTTTCTTTTTCTTTAAACGTAACAACCAATTTTCTCCTCCATAATCCCATGTTATCACAACGTGAATGCATGAGAGGCATGGGCATTTTACAAGCATCAAATTCACCATAGGGAGCTCCCATCCCTATAAACTTCAAGGTCAACACAACAGACTGAAAAAACAAAAACAAAGGAAACAAAGCATTTCTCATCATAGTGAGGAGTTTGCTTCAAGCTCACTTTAGGTCACAAATGTGGTAATTTCATTTACTGATATCTCAAGTACTGCATGTCCGATTTGAATGACAATTTCACCAAATTGCGAAGATTTGGTTCGTCTTTTACATATAATAATTAATTTCTCGCTTAAGCCCTTCCTTTTTAAAAAGTTTTCTTTCCTTTAGAACAATACTGTCTGAATGATTGATCTCTGAGTGGAATGCTCTACTTGCATGAGTATTCTGACGTGCTGCCCTCTATTTGGCAAAGTTAGAATTGGCTTGCAACTGCGATGTCGAAACAATCTTTGCAATGTAACTATTCCATACCCACGTATTGATGGCTTTTTCTGCTTTTGTGTACAAAAACGAGCCGATATGACTATGATGTACTCACGTCAAAAGAACTCTAATGGGAGAAGGGATATGGGGTAAATCTACGTTATGAAAAGCGTGAGTGGTGGGCAAGGACAAGACTTAGTTCTGAAAACTTGAAAAAAAGAGTGTCAAATTGAGTTTTCATCCTACAGTATGTGCTATTTACATAAATATCATTGTTTTTGTTTATTTTAGTAGCCGTATCAATCTTATTCCTGGAAACCCCGTAAACAATGTACGAAGCTAATATATGAAACCCCATTGAGATTCTTAGGTAACGTCTTGCGAGGATAAACGTAGTGTTAAGTCTTGTCTTAGACTTATACCGTAACCCAGTGACAAAGCTTTTTCCTCACAGCAGCCCATGTGCAAGTACACCCTACTCAGGATTTGGTTAGGGTAAGGGTAAGAACAAGCTGTTTGGAGGATTGTCCGAACCAGACATAGGTATGCCTCCCTACCATACCCCTACATTACCACAACACCCACCCCCATTAGCATCTCTCCTTCAATAAATTTGCGCAAGCTCATTGGCAATTTTAAGTTATCATATTTTCTCATAAAGTATTATTTAATACGATGGCAATTCGTAGCAGTAGCATTTCCTCAATCCACCATCCCAGCTGGGACGGTGCTTTGACTAGCTAACAGGAATTCTTTCGTCTACAGACCCCAAATTCTTCAGGAGAAATTGGCTGAACGGTGCAATGTCTATACTCGTGTGACGCCAACTGAATGAAACATTCATTCAGCGACCTAACCCTAGTGATGACGTTGCCTCGGCGTTCGCTGATTTACAGCCTGCGCGAGGCATTTCATAGCTTTATTACCACTTGGCGTAATTTATACAGAGTATGTTAACACATGATAATAAAAACAAGCTACGATGCGTTTAATTCATTTGTTTATAATTTAATTAGTGAAACAACTTTTCAAGAAAACGAAGCCAACATCCATTTCGAAGTATGGGTTGATATTTCAAAACCACTTTATTTCCGACGTAAAAAGAAAAAAAGCAAATGAATCACGGAATGATGCCCAGCAGAAAGATTGCTTCTCTCTCAGATGAATCGTCAATATCATGACATCCCGGGGTCGTAAATTTGCTTCTTTTGTTTAAACAAACCGGCTCAATAAATGGGAGAAATTCATTCCCTTGATTTGATTAGCCTTTTCATATTCCCGGGAAATAACTCTTATTAAGAAATGATCCGGTTGCTACCGCTGTGCAGTTATATCAGAGATCCGCGTCGTTCGCCGGGGACTGTGAGTTGAGATGTGTCACTATGGGACTGACTACTGTCGATAGGTGCTTTAGTATAGTATCCGCTAGGTTACAACCTTTCTGGACAGGTACGCGGTGATCAGGTATAATGATAAGTTGTCAGCCAAAACTGGAAACGGTGTTAGTGCCAGCGTCTGATGCGTAGCGGACTATAGATACTCTTTCATTACAGGCATATGTCAAAACCAGAGACTGGATTTATAAAGTCTGCCACATTCCACTTTTGAAATACATAAATACGGAGAACGTGGTTTTTCCGTTAAAGTACTACCCTGTGATGATTTCTGTTGCAAACAAGATGACCGGTTGTGTTTAAGAAATGTCCGGCTACCAACCAGTTGCTGTGGGCGACACCGTGCGGCAGCCTACTCTAATATAGCATCCTATAGTTCGCACCTTATAATATTAACACAATCAAAATTTTTGAGGGTACAGTTTAAAATATGTTGTTGAAGTGATGTGTTAAATTTTTGATGTGTATGTGGTAGCCAATGAATTAAAGTACTGATTGTGCAAAAATAAAGAAAATTGAAGTTACTTTAGGCACTTTTTGCATTTTATCCTTCCGCTTTGCGAGATGCTTTTTGAATGAAGTGAAAAGGCAGGTGCAACCACTCTATTATACAAGCTCTCCAAGCTCAAAGTCTCAATAGTCATGGTACGCAAATTTGAAATCAGAGTGAAAGGCCTGCTCGTGAGCTTACATATGAGGGGAAGCTTGTAACCTGTTGAGAACTTTTACAGTGGTCCTGCACAGGCCTCGGAATGGACTAAATTTAGTGTATGAGTCAACGTGAGATATACTTAGTGGAAAGTTTGCTCTGCATAGCCAAAACGTTCTCCTGATTGCCTGTTATAGAAAAAAATGCCACATGCTTGGAAAAAATATTGCATGCAGATCGTTGTTTAGGCTATGGGCAAAAGGGAAACCCCACAAAATCCATGTTGTTAAAAGTTTACGGTCACCGACAAGGATCACCCTAACTAATTAGCAAATTGTTTGAAAATCGATTTCCAAAACTGCAGAAGCTTAAGATAGATAAAATCAATCCGATTTCCCAAAGTCGCGGTTTCTATACCCTATACCCCGACTGCATGGCCAAGTGGTTAGAGCATCCGACTTGCAGCCGGATGGTCTAGGGTTCGAATCCTGGCCGGGTCATACCGAAGACTTTAAAAATGGAACCTACTGCCATTGTGCTTGGTGCTCAGCATGAGCAATGGAGTAGGGAAAACAAGCCAGTGAGCCACAACTGGAAAAAGGGCCGTGGCCGGCTCGACTTAAACCAATTGGTTAGAAACTGGGCCGTAAAACCTCATCTAAATCTAAATCTAAACCTATACACTGGGTTGAGGCAAGGGTTGAAGAGGCTCGAACCCGGGCCCTACAATGGAACAAAAAGTAAGTTAAGACTGATAAAATTAACAGCCCCTTCTTCTTCCCCTCAAACCTCAGACCCTTTGATGTAAAACATCAAACACTTTCCCCAATATGTCCTATTGCATTGTTCAAACAAAGTAACACCCACTCACTGAATCTTTGTTAAGCTTTCTATATTTGTGAAATACCATGTAGGGCTGATGCGATTTCAGGAAGAAAAACCAATCGTCCTGATAGTTACGAACAGGTCTGCGGTCAAGGGAGCAAGGACACTGCCCCTAGAAAAACTTTTCACTCCTATAAAATTGTTTAAAAATGATATTGCCCTATAAAATAAATAATTTATTGCCTTTATTCCTCGTCTCTAGGGATTATCTCGCCCGGGCTAGTTGTGATGGGCGTATGTTTGCCTCCCTCTAAAAAATTTTAACTATAGAAATTACCATTGCCACCTTGCACTCTCAAAATACCCCCCCCCCCTTGAAGCTATCTCGCTCTCCTTTGGTACTTTGTTGGCTATAGGCCTGTTTCGCCTCTTCCACAACTTGTCTGGCTATGGACGTGACAAAGAATCTGACACCGTTTTCTGTGAAGAGTTGGGATTTTCAACCCTAACCGTATTATTTTGTATTTGTAGTAATAGGCATCGATAAAATGCATGTTATCCTTATTAGGAGTCAGCCGTCCCCGTAGTAGTTCAGTTTTTGTTCTAAAGGAACAAATACCGTTCTACTGTTCTATGTAAACTTAAAACCTTTTCTGCCTTCGCGCGCTATTCATTTCAACAAGTCAAGCTGTCACGGAATGCTGTATTAGTTAGACAGAGGTTTTCTTTCAATGGTCGTCCCTACCCTTCCACCCATCCTTCCCGCAAATAGTAGCCCTCGTCGGGAACTTGGCCCTCTGTAAGCGAATCGTGGCGCCCTTCCCATGAAACACTATATTTCGGGCCCGTAGCCACGGGGGGGGGGGGGCATTTCGGAGCAATGCTCCCCAAAAAATATTTCTGCCCCCAGATGAAAATTGAAACCACATAATAATTAATGTGGTGGAACGTTTTATGCCCCCAATCACAACATTTGCCCCCTAAAAATGTGAAGCTGGCTACGGGCCCTCTATATTTGAAGGCTTAACCTTCAAACATAAAATACTGAGAGGCAATTCCAAATAAAAGAGTATAGGTCATCAAACTTTTCAGACAGGTATGCAATGAAAACAAATAAGGTAAACAACGGTCAAAGAGTAATGAGACAAGATCTAGATACTCTTTAATTCTACTGTGAGCTACTATGTAAGCCCGAAAACTTGATAAGTACTGTATATAGGTCTGACTTTCTTACAATTGAAATGTTGTTTCGTTTACTTGAGCATTTTTTTATCAATTGAATAAATTTTAATTAAAGATTAAATGCACTGAAGGGATTGAAAGAAATTGTCAATTGTAAGAGCCGTTGCTTTAATACTCACTGATCTTTGCTACAAATTTTCAAAATATGATCAGGTGATAAAAGCGTTTGGACAAGCCACTCACAGGTGTCCAACTACAGTAGAACGTAGTATAAAAAGGTCGGTTTATATATCAAATTCAACGCCTTTGTAAAATATAAGCAGAAGTTCGAAATATATGGTTAAAATCATTACTGTTCACTGCATGGGTCCTTGTAAGATACATATAATATGGCTGCGGTATCTGATGTATAAACTAAATTGGCCTTATGTGTTGATTGCAAATAGCGAAACCCGTTTTAGTGAAATAAAAGTTATATATGGACATATCTGAAATCATGCATTGAACCGCACATGGTCAGAAGTTAACGACTCGAGGTGAAATGGCATGGTGACATTCACCGTATTTATATTGGAAGAAGATTTATGACGTCATATCTTGGCTTTAACCTGTTTTCATTCTTGTTTTTGTTTTTCATTCGCGTGAGGGCAAAGGAAATTTACATTCGCTGTCCGCAGGCCAAACCTTGGGCCTGTTTAGACTACGCAAAACAAGCTTATTTAGTTAAATTTCAATAATAGGTTTACTTATCCTAGTTTTTACAAAAGATAGGGTGCAAAGATAATTTACTTGACAGAGTGGGATCTAAACATGAAAGAAATTCATGCAAATCGACTTCGATCGAGGAAGATTGCATCGTATTTATGTAAATGTGGGAAATGCCGTCAGAAAGTATGAAAAAAGAAATTCTTAGAGGCAGAAGGCAAAACAAATTATCCATTACGGAAATGATTTATACTTTTGAAACAAGAAGTTAACACATGGAACAATTGCTTTTTAGTTAAACTTACATCTCAATGATATTTGTACTGTGGATGTCGTATGATTATTCCAAAGTGAAAATGGCCTGGGACTTTGCAATGGCATGTAAGCCTATGCCATGTCTTACTACGTCCCAGCGATCGTCAAGATCAGGGGAGCCACTAAGCGTATTTACAGAAGTTTCTTGTAATGCAGAAATATTTTCATACTTAATCCGGATTTATAAAGAATGTATCACCTAAATGTATCAGATCAAGTGAGCTAAGAGTTAAGTAGAGTTTGAAGACAAGGCCCAAAAGGATGTTAATGGGCACTGGCCGAATTTGGGATAAACAGCTCTGTTTAGTGATCTCACGGGCGCCTGCGGGCGTGGCAGAGTCATCTCATTCCGAATAATTTGACAGGAAAACCATGTCTTGTAAATTAAAATCTTTCAACAACGTGGTAATATTTCAAACATGTGTGAATTTTCCGTCAGTCAGTGAGACTGGATCTGTTGGACTCGTTTTAAACGCCTGTCTAAACACCCGACAAACAATTCGTCCGGTCATCTCTCTACTAGATGAATACTGACGTGTTCTTCCCGGCTTTTATATTCATACTTCAATATGCCAACAAACGAACGTTCCCCTCGAAACAACCCCTGCGGCTTAGCTCTTCTCACCCCAAAACGACATTGCTGTCTGTGAGTAAACATTGTAACTTCGAGGGTCTTTAAAGCTCATATTATTAAGTATTAACCAAATATTTCCTAAGCCTTCGGCGAAGTCTGATTTGCTCTTTGGCAGCGCACAGAAGGTATGATAACGGGAGGACGCAGCTACGGACGCCCCGCAGGCATGAAGGTATACACAGGGAAACTAGTTACGGTTATAACGAACAAACAACTTTTGCTTCATTGATATTTGGCAAAATGAGTCGTACATGATTTTTCGATGCGGTAGGTAAGGATGTTAGGATTACGACCGACAGAAGTAAGATAGGGGTCGAAAGATTCGACGAGTAACTCGTATTATTTTAACGGGCAGAACTTTCTCCGAAACGTTGAGTATAAAGTTTTAAACTTGGTACATGGCGAGAACGGTTGATTTCAAAGATACAGTTTCACTGTTGTTGACTTCTTTAAGTTAGGCTTTAACACAACTTTTTGCTTTATACTCGTTTTATTTTCTGTATTTACATGAAAAAGTTTGGCTTGTCATAAAACCACTGTTCAATAATTTCCTACCATAACTGAAAACAGTTGTAACAAAATTTTCTTTCCATTTTAAGATGACATTTGTAAACATTCAAAAGGCGATTGCAATATATGTCTGGGCATTTCATTTTAAAAATTCATCGACGTTTTAGTTCCTCAAGGCATAATAGAAGTAAATGATCTTTGTACACCAACTACTGTTTGTAGTAATAAAATTTCCTGATGTTTTTTTCCCTTTGTTCAGTTGCAACTGTATTCAAATATATGCCGACTGTTTAAACACCACGCTATTAACTTTTAATCTTTGAGGAAAGTTAGATGTTAGCAGACAAGAGATCAAACACGTGGCCTTCAATGTTTCCTTCTTTGAACTGTTGAAGGAAACAATCTTCAAAGGCAGGTAACAAGCTTGAATAGTAAAGCAAAAAACACTTTGCCCATTGTTATTAATCTACCTAACATGATCTTATCAGGAGTCCGGAAAATAGGTTGTTTTCAACTTTTTCCAAACAATGGTGTATGACAACAATGATCATCAAAATAATTATGTCACCAGATACATGTAATATCAAAGTACCCAGCTTACCAGATACGAGTATAGGCGAAGGAGATTATTTGTTTATGGGAGGGGAACTTGGCCGTTTCACATAAAGAAAAAATATATTACCCTTCGAAAGTGCCCGATTTTTTTTATCTGCCTTAGAAATTGGTTTTGCTTGAACTGCGGGTAGGGGAGGGAAGCTGCGGCCCCATTCCGCTGCCTATGTACCTGTGGCTGGTGGAGACTTCCATTATGCATGTGCGATAAGAGACAAATGCTTAGACACCCTGAGTATTATAGCAAGAGATACAAAAGAAATACTGTTCTTGAAGTAAAATCTTAAGTCTGAAATTTAAAAAATATAGATTGGAAAATGTTTATTTGTGTGATTTTCAGCATCATTGTGTTTCCTTGCTGATAATAAAATGTGAAAATGTGTGTCGTTTATTAAACTTTTTTGATATGTTTCTTGTAAAACAGCAAAATCTTCATTTGGGGAAGCGGGATGAATGGAGGGAGCTGAGAACTTTTGTACGAAATCTGGAATGCATGTTTGCCCTTAAATAGCGTACTTTTGGCTGGAAAAGAGCTAAAATTCTGCTTGAGCGGGTGTTGGATGTAGCCACAGCCCCTAAATATACCGTATTTGTTGTTCTTTGTTTTCACTACAGCCGATACAGTTTGTTTCAAAATGCGTTCAAGTCCTCATTGTGATAAAGTAAATGGACCATTCCCTTATTTTGAAGTCATTGGTGTGGTGTAATTTCAGAAGAAAACAATGAATGCAATTTGATTATAGAAGGCCTACCATATGACATAACAAATTGCTGAACAATCCTCATTTTTTAGACCAACGGTTACAGAACCATTCTTATGTTAGTGAACCATAAAGTAAACTAGGGATATGCTGGACTTAAGGACTTAATATTGCAACCACACTGTAGTTTTATATTTTTGTATTTTTGGTAAATTTGGACTACGACTCTCTTTAAGTCAATTACCAATTTTATAACATTCAGTTAGTAAAATTTGGTTTTATTATTTCAGAAAACATTATTGTCATAAAACGTTTTAGTAGTTTATTAAAATTTCATATTAATTAAAATACTTGATTACAAACGTAACAGTAGACAGACACTTTTCATTCACGGTACGTAATAAAATACGAGAAAATTGGTAATACATCCAAAATAATTCTTCCTCATAAATCTCAGCTAATTGAACTATAATGTGCCGATTTTATGCCCAGCTACATAACTCCAAAATCGATTTAAAACAGAGTGCTTTCAAATTACTTTGCATTCGAAGTATTGTGACTGGTATAATGAGATTATTGATAAAAAACTTTCATAAAAGCAATCAAAAGAAAATGGACTATTATAAAGATTGTCAAGTTAGTACAAAGAAAACAACTTGGCTTTAATTTTCTTTAAGTGGACCTGAAGTGCAAATTACATCTGTTCTTAAAGACGAAATAACTCGCGTGATGACGTCTTTAATTTACTCCCGTCCCTAAAGATAAGAAATAACTAATAGATTGTATCTCGGATGACCTTTTTCAAAGAGTCAGGTGGACAAAGTACGTTTTCATAATTACAAAACAAACGTCTTTCTGATGACTTTAATCCGAATTACCAATTGATAAAATCAGAATGAATCTTAATGACTGGAGGTCAAAGGTTTCCAATGATTTTCATTTTTACGACTGATTGTCTAGCAAGGTGATTTAGAGTTTAAATTGATGTCACTTTGTTACAAAAGATATGTTAATCTGCATGGGTTACAGTTTCAAGTGTTAATAGTTTACATGCAATTACGGTGTTTAATCTTATGTATTAAGTCAAAGTGAATATGACAGTTTGGATGTTAATTAGCTTTTCAATGATAAAAATCTAATCTAAAAGTGTTTTGTAAAGTAATGTTAACTTCTCTTCTTTTATAATTATGTCAAATACGTCTAACTGTTGCATTATTGAGCCATCGCCCCTTCAAAATCCAGTATAGTAAGGTGGGTGAGTAATGCAATCACCATATGAAACAGCCGAATTTGAAAAATTCAGGAAGAGAACTAAGGGAGTGAAATTACAATGTTAGCTTACCCATAATGACAAAGAATAAACTAACTTTCCAAAGAGTTTTATTTAGATTGTAGGAGGTGACAAGGCATGCGGAGGGTGTGGTCGGGATGAGGTGAAGTCCAGTGTAAACGAGAGGTTGAGTAGAATTTCCTCTAACGATTACCAATATTTGAGTGCGAGATAATCTCAGAAAGTACACGTCCCACAGTTTAGCTATGCAATATTTGATTTATTAATCAAGTGAATTTTCTATTTTTGTCTGTGTTACTCTTGCAGGTAAATCATCCGAAGGTTTACACATGATATTAGATCATTCTCTGCAGCATGTTTGCTCCAGGGAGTTGCAACACTCTGTTGCAACTCCCTGTTTGCTCTAAGTAATACGATGGGACCACCCTCCGTCGGTAATCCCGGGGATAATTTGCCAGTCTTCCAGGATGGGAGTAAGATATAAATTGTGGTCTTACAGTCCTTATGTAAATCAAAGGCGGCCATAGGCAGGGCATGTACAAAATGGGATGGGAACGTTAGTTCTGAAACATATTTGCTTGAAGCTGAAAACAGGCTCACAGCTTAAAGTGGTCAAAGATTAATCCAGGGAGAACGGGATCACTTCGAAATTTTACGAAAGCCTTTCCAATATTCTCTTCTTTTTCATAACGTATAATGTCCACTTGTTTCCATTCGGAAGCGTGTGGAATAAAAGTTATCGAAAAGATTTTTTAAATCGCAGGCGCAACAAGTTCACAATGTTTAAAGCTACAAAAATTAGTAGTATTCGTACACTGGTACATGAGGAAGAGTTTTGAGAACAGGTAACGACTGTAAATGTCCTTTAGACACCACACTCCTATATCACCAAACACATGTACAAAACCCATTACACAAGAATCGTAATGTTTACACTCAGAGCTGACGGACTGAGTGATAAACATTGTCAACCAGATACTTCAAAACGGCAGAGATCGGTTGACAATTTTGACGGCTGTGATTTATCGCCTGCGGAGCTTGCTCACTTTTTCGCTTTCTACCAAAATTATGAGTTTAAAATAAACTATGAATTAAGAAGAGAAGCTTGGATAAAAACCAAGAAAGGTTACAAACCAACTAAACCTCCATTTCAAATTAAGTAATGTGATTGTTTTCAATTTACACAATGGACAGATTTACGTCGATTTCAAAGCAGACATTTTCTAGTGTTACTTACGAAAAAGCCTTCACTTCGATTTGACTTCATGGCAACAAATACTTAAAATGTATAATCTTTATCAACCACTTATTATCTCTTTGGAGGTGTATTTGATAACCCTTAATATTCGCCTGCCTTATCTGTCCATCAAGCCAACGTTAACAGCGGTCTTTCATCTGAAATATTTATTTATATATGAAAAACCAAACGTTAGGTTTTTTAATTTTTGGATTTATAAAATACGAAATAAAGATAACCTGTCGTATTACCATATTTAAACAACTAGAAATCGGATAATTATATAAATGAAAAAAGCAATTTTGGCCATTGTGAAGATGTTACAAAATAAAGAGCGTTCAGAAATATGTTATAAAAGTTATAAAATCATTATTCCCGAGTTACATTTGCGGTCTCTGGGTATTTTTTCTTTAATTTTACCGCGTCATGCCAATTTTTAGCCATTTACAAAATCTATTTATCGAACAACATAAGGTGTATGAAAAAGAGTCTGATTTACTACCGACTTGTTTGTGTAGTATCTATGCTTATTTCAGCAGAATAAAAAATTAATTAAAGAATTTTCATGAGGTCATTTGTACGTATACGGTGGAGGTAAGGTATAATCCACGAATTAGTTCTCTCTCCCGGCAACCACTTTATGAGATTTTCGAAAAAAAAAGTTTGGAGCATGGGTTTTATCCTTTTAAATTATGCTAAGTTTTCTGACCAAGTTTGATAAAGAAGTTCACTAGTTTCCGTCTTAAGAACACTGCGCGTAAGAAGAGTTATTGTCCCCTTAAATTATTCTTGGTAAGAGTGATTAATAAGAGTCATAAAGATGCCTACAATTGGTAAATGAGGTCGGATTGCTGGAGATAATCATAAAAACCTGTCTTGAACAGATGTTCACGACGTATTACGACTATTGTGTGGGTTAATAATGGTTAAGCTATATTTATATTTATGACAGCCAAGGTTATACCAGCTATTCGCAGAAACACATAAACGCCTGATTAAATATTCTAATTGTCTTCATTATTCCTTCATTTTAACTTCAAATATATACAAGGACTTCAACAATTAAACAAACGCATTTGACTGCATCATTGCTGCCTAAACCATCTGCTTTTTATGACAGAAATTGTTTGATATTACAACAATAGCGCTCATATAATATGTACCGTAAATTGTTAACAACTGGTTACCGTACGTATAACCTACGGTTTGACCGTCGAGCAAATGGAACGTTTCCAGGAACTTTAGTATGCACCTTTTCAACATTTTAATGTTGGCGTTTGGAATGATTTGTACGCTATTTTTTTTAATCATTCGTCTGTGTAAACTAATTGTAAAAACTTAATGGCGATTACACGCACAGCATCATTTATACAAAAACAGAATCGTTGAAAAAAATGACATTACTTCGCAAATAAAGAACAAACACCAATTCTATTTTGTTCTGAATAAATGTATGTATTATGTTTGAAGGTAACGTTGAACATTGAAGTTAAAAAAGTGGAATATAATGTTTTAGTTTCAAAATTGAATTGACTGTTAGTGTTTCTTTTTTGTCTAAACTGTTGTGCGGGTGTTAGTACCTACGGGGAATGTTTATCATTTCAGTTCAGATAAGTTAAAGTGAAGGTTATAGACACGTGGTATTGTTTAATATTTTGTCTTTAGTACTTTTGTTCGTCAAACTGAAAACTTTTAAACTTTTCAAAGGTATAATGTTTGAGCAACACCTCCACTTCGGGCGTAAAATGTTTCACTGAAAATGACGGTATACAGAAGAAAAGTTTAAGTTTACCAAAGCATAATAATTGCAAAGTAAACATTTGTCTGGTATGGCTATGAAGGAGAGAGGAAAGTTTACTAGCTATATTTTAAAAGCTTTTAATTGCTTCAAAGTTCTTTAAATAAGAAGAGTAGTGGGGAGGGTGGAAGGGAAAGAATGAGGACAATGTCGTTACTGCGT